>SJYA01002353.1:564252-705630 GCA_006410615.1 Neotragus moschatus
CCCCCACCTCGCTCTTTTTTTTTCCTATTTTAAAATGTCAAAGGCTTCCTGACATGTTTTGGCCGTGGAAATGGAACATATTTTCTCATTAGGTTAATTAATGGCTCTGCTTGGGTGGCATAATTTGGTGTAAGTTTCCTTTTAGAATTCTGTCATAACTAAAAAGGATCTTATTTTTGTTATGTTTTGTGGTGTCTTTAAATTTTTATGACTTCTACTTTGTTTAGTCTGTGTGTAATCCTTCTTTTGAAACCTAATGTCCTAGAAAATTTACAGTTTTCTCTCAAAACTGGCACTTTTTACATTTTACGGCGATTCCCGTTTCTTTGGGTCTCACCAGGACTTCATTTAAGTCCTTAAGGTGTAATTCGCAGCTCAGGGAATTTATGATTACATCGTCAAAGTAAACTCCCCGAGTGCAATATATTAAACCTGACAAGACGCTGTTCATTAATCTTTGAAATATAGCCAGGTGTGATGTAGTGAGGGGAGCCTTCCAACTCAGAACAGCTGAAGAACTCGGAGCTGCCCCCCACGGGAGAGGAGGATTCCTTCCTTCTAGCTGCCAAGGCCGCCTGGGTGGGGACCGAAAGCGCCAAAGGCCCTTCCTTTGCCAGCTGTGGTGTTCCCTGTCTCTGCTGGTGTTCCTTCAGCTCCGCAGCTTCTCACCTTCTCAGGCGTTTGTTCATTCAGCCAGTATTTATGAAGAGCCTCCTTTGGGTCAGGCACCAGTTGGACCTGGAAAGCCTGTAGTAACCAAAACAGAAACAATCCCTCACTTCATGGGGCTTATAGTTTGAGAGTCTAGCCATAAGCAAAGGTCTCAAGACTCCTTTCCTCAATGCCACCAAAGCCAGCTGAAGCAAACTACATTGCCTGAATGGCCAGCATTTCTTCTCAGCCCCCGATATGGCTTTAATGTTAAACAACTCCCGGTATGTGTGAGTGAGACTGCAGCCCAGCCTGATGAGTGTTGTAATAGAGGTTTGCAAATGACACTATCATGGAAGAACAGCCAAAGCTACCTTGGGGAATCAGTGATTGGTCAGGAAAGCAGCCTCTACACAGACATAAGAAGACAGACTGTGGTTGCCAAAGGGGAGGGGGACAAGGGAGAAGTGGAGTGGGAGTTTGGGGCTGGCCGATGCAAGCTATTATATGTAAGACAGATAAACAACAAGGTCCTACCGTGTGGCACAGGGAATTATATTCAATATCCTGTGATAAGCCATAATGGAAAAAGAGTATATGCATATATATATATACACACCGCTGCTGCTGCTAAGTCGCTTTAGTCGTGTCCGACTCTGTGCGACCCCAGAGACGGCAGCCCACCAGGCTCCCCCGTCCCTGGGATTCTCCAGGCAGGAACACTGGAGTGGGTCGCCATCTCCTTCTCCAATGCATGCATACATGCTAAGTCGCTTCAGTCATGTCCAACTCTGTGTGACCCCATGGACAGCAGCCCACCAGGCTCCTCTGTCCACAGGATTCTCTAGGCAAGAACACTGGAGTGGGTTGCCATTTCCTTCTCCCTTCTCATATATATACATACATACATACATATATATATATATATAATCTGAATCATTTTGCTGCAGGACAGAAATTAGTACATTACTTTAACAACACAACTATACATCAATAAAATAATGTTTTTTAAAAAAGCAGAGTCTAGCTAATCACTGTGCAATATCATCTCTAGAACAAGAGGGAAAATCCAGATAAAAGGCAATACCTCTAAAAGGCACTGTGGGTCTTCCCCAGACCCTTCTGTTCACCTTTATAAAACATGGTGAGCTGAATGCCATGTGGGACTCTGGATTGGATTCTGAAACAGAAAAAGAACACGCGTGGAGAACAGATGAAATCTGTACAGTCTGGAGTTTAGTTCATGGATTTAGTTCAAATCAACATCTTAATATTGATTTCTTGGTTTTGTCTCATGTAGCATGGCTATGTAGACATTAACACCAGGGAAACAGAGTGAGTGATATTTAAGAAATCTTGGTACTGCCTGAGCAACTTTTCTATAACTCTATTAATAAAACTACTCCAAAATAAGAGGCTAACTTTAAAAATGGTTGCTTATGAAACAGAATCCTTCAAATGAACAATAAAAAGCTACTCTTGAAAATGAACAAGGTAGACATGGAAAATACAGCTCCCAATGACAAGCTGTATTTTTTTCCTGAAAACTAAGGAGAAACAGATCTGTGTGTTGGGGCTTGTCACTCAGTTGTGTCTGACTTTTTGCAACCCTACGGACTGCAGCCTCCCACGCTCCTCTGTCCATGGGGATTCTGCAGGCAAGAATACTGGAGTGGGTTGCCATGCCCGCTTCCAGGGGATCTTCCCAAACCAGAGATCAAACCCAGGTCTCCTGCATTGCAGGTGGATTCTGAAATAGCTCTAGAAACACCAAACCCAGAAACTGGTATTCCACTGAAGACAATATTCCTGTTGTATTTTCCCTTCTGTCTCTCATACTACAGTGAGTATGCTCTTAAAGGTTTTAAGATATCCTTTTAAGGTGTATGGACACAGAACAAGTGTGCAGAAGAATCATATGTCCCAAGTTAAAGAGGCAAGATTTCTATCTTTTAATGTTTAAACTCTCTGAATTTGCAACACTCAGCCTCTCAATCATTGCCACCTTCCCTGAGTCAGACACACACACTCACACTCCAGATCATTGCTGAGACACAGCTAGCTCATCCTTCCTTTCCTTCTCTGCACATTTGCTCTTCATTTTCCTAACTGTACAAAAACTTCTTTTCAAGTAAGACGACAAGGCTCCATGTGTACAGATCGAAGACTTCCAGGCTTAGAATTACATTCAAGAAGTGTTGGCTTAAAAAAGAGAGAGAGAGAGAAAGAGAGGAGTTGGCTTAAAGGGAAAAGAGTGTGGGAGGGATAAATTAGGAGTTTGGAGTTAACATATACACATTGCTGCTGTTGCTGCTGCTGCTGCTGCTGCTAAGTCGCTTCAATCGTGTCCAACTCTGTGCGACCTCATGGACTGCAGCCCACCAGGCTCCTCCGCCCATGGGATTTTCCAGGCAAGAGTACTGGAGTGGGATGCCATTGCCTTCTCTGAACATATACACACTACTATATATAAAATAGATAAAGAACAAGGACTATACTGTGTATAGCACAGTAAACTACTCAATATTTTGTAATAACCTATAAGGGAAAAGAATCTGTAAAAGGATAGATATCTATATAACTGAATCACTTTGCCGTACACCTGAAACTAATATACGATTATAACTCAACTATACTTGAATAAAAATTAAACAAAAAGTGTATTAAGATTCTTTTCTAAAAAGAGTTGGCTTATGGCTTCCAGTAATGGATTCCAGACTTGTGACATTGTCAGGTAGCTACACCATAAGTGCAGAACACACTCCCATTTCAATCTTTTCAGGGAGAATTTTTCATTTCAGGATAGAAGCAAGGGTGATGAAAGCTCTAATTTTTTTAGCTAGCTGCATGCTTGAAAAGATAATGGTTTAGTCAATCAAGTGTAAACCTTCAGAAAGACTGTTGGCTGCAAGAAGGGACTTCCTCAAAGAGCAGAGTCAGTCTTGCAACATTCAAAGGGTGCCTTGTTTAAGATGAAAAAATTTCTCCCCATCCAGAGAAACTGATCACAGAATTAGAATATTAGTGCTGGGAGGATTCCTAGAGATCTTTAATGTAATTTTATCACATTAAAAATGAGGAAAACAGGCCTAGGGGCTTGTGCCTTATCCCAGGCTTGAATGAGTGAGCTGAGCCCAAACCATTCACCAGAGGTCGGGTCCACCGTCTCCTTGTCTATTCCCTGCTAGGGCACATCCTGGCCCAAGCTCTGGGGGTTTTACTGTGAATCCTCAAAAGTTTGCTTTGTGTTCCTTTCTCTTTTAAATGAAATAACGTGTGCCAAAAGCTGCTGATCAGCTGGGATGTACCACACACGTCATTTGCAAGTGATGCTTTTGCTTGTGTCATTATTAGCTGCAATAGGCTTCTGAGAGAGACTTCTTGTTCAATCGCTCAGTCATGTCCAACTCTGCAACTCCACGGACTGCAGCACGCCAAGTTCCCCTATCCTTTTCTCTCTCCCGGAGTTTGCTCAAATTCATGTCCATTGAGTCCATGATGCTACCTAACCATCTCATCCTCTGCTGCCCCCTTCTCCTTCTGCCTTCAATGTTTCCCAGCATCGGGTCTTTTCCAATGAGTCAGCTCTTCGCATCAGGTGACCAAAGGATTGGCGCTTCAGCATCAGTCCTTCCAATATTCCAATGAATATTCAGGGTTGATTTCTTTTAGGATTTACTGGTTTGATCTCCTTGCAGTCCAAGGGAGACTGAACACATGCAAATTCTACAAATTCTGTGCTAGAAAGAAAAGTAGTTTTTGGACGCTGACAATCGTCTTCGGCTCCATCCCTTCTTCTGATGCCCCTGCTTTCCCGTGGGGTCCTCTGGTTCTCTTTCACAATCTGCTTTTAAAAATCCCATTCCACCTTTTGCATTTGCATTTTCTCTTTCTAAAACTTATATAAACTGACAAGGAGGACTCACCAGAGAACAGAGCCCAGGTTTCTAGAAAGGCTCTGCAAATAGGAAGTAAAACCACATCACACCATTCGTCTGCCAAAAGTAATAAAGCCAGCCAGCCTCAGCGCCCTCTCGACTTCGTCAGCAATGCTCATTTCTCCCTTTCCTTGCAAAGGAAAAGGAAAAAAAAAAAAAAAAACCAGGCAAAGAATGCCAGGCAAATCAAACCATGGGAAAAATAACACCTTCAAACTCAGGGCAAAATTCTCCTTTCCAGTTCTCACCGCCGATGCGCCATCCGGTATGCTTGGCAGGCTGCGCTGCTCTTGGACCAAGAAGCAGAACACAGATTAGGGAGCAGATTTTGGCCAGAGACTGGTTGTTAATTTTTAATTCATAGTTGTAAAGCCTGAGAAATCTCACTCTGATTTCGTTTCATACAGCAACCAAAACAAGTCCATATAAGAGATTGTTCCTCACACAGCTTTAAGAAATACTCCTTCTGACCTCCCCCAAATTATATGACTTTTTTGCTCCTTAAAATCAGTGAGTGTGCTGATGAGTAGAATAAGTGAGAAACTCAAGGTATGATGTTCCAATATTTGCCTCAAACAGAAACTGTTGTGGGGATTCCACTCTGGGAAGGCCATTCTTTTTCCAGCTCGAATCCACCTGACTCTGCTCTTTCAAATCACTTAGAAGACCTCTTGAAGGATAGTAAAAAAAAAAAAAAAAAAAAAAAGCCCAGCTTCTTAATACTGGCTTCCATCTTTCCAGTTCAGCAAGAGCAGCAACTGAGAGAAAAACAATCATTTATAATGAAACACCCTTTCTGAAATAAAGGGCTTTGGGTTAAAAATCTAACATTCTGGATTTTAATCCTTTCTCTGCTATGAACTCACCATGTGACATCCTAGGTTCCCAAATTCCTCCTGGGCCCCTCAGTGTCCGTTTTACTAACAGGGATAATTTCTTCCAGCTCTAATATTCTTGCTTTATTATCCCCCCAAATTAGATTTCTATCACACAGGCATCAATATCATCACAAATGTCTGACACATGGGTGGAGAAAAGTCATGCTTATATCCCTAGAGATGGGATTAATAAGGGAAAACCAAAGTTCCAAGAACAGGGGGGAAAAAATCTTCCTGATAAGGATACTTCTCATGTTTCTATCCATTTCCCAGTCACCAAACATTGTTTTTAACTGTTGCTTTCTGTACTCAGCTTCTCTTCCAGGAGAGAGTGAAAAACAGCAGAAAACTCTGCATCCAGGGAAATTTTTTTTTACAGTGATTACAAAGCAACCAAGAAGATAACCTGTTGGAGACACTGCAACATGGATAACCCTTGTTTTTATTTCTTTTGTCTTTTTTTAAAATTAATTTTTATTGGAGTATAATTGCTTTCGAACCTTGTGTTAGTTACTGCTGCCCAGCAAAGTGATTCAGCCATACACATACATCCCCTCCCTTGTGGATTCCCTTCCCATTCAGGTCACCACCGAGCACGGAGTAAATTCCTGGCCTATACAGTGGGTTCTCATTAGTTATCTAGTTTACACATGGTACCACCAGTGCATATGTCAATCCCAGTCTCCCAGTTCATCCCGACTTCTCTTCCCCCTCGGTATAATCCTTGTTTTAAAAGAAGTTCTATCACGAATTGTTGAAAGGAGGCGCTAGAGTGCACGGAGGCACCCTCTGCGTCAGAATGAGTGCTCCGTAGGTACAGTCCATGGACTCATATCACAGCACTAAAGAGAAACAGTAATACCCCATCTCACAGATGCAGAACACCAAGGCACAGCATATAACCACTTGTCCAAGGTCACTTATATGTAAGAGAGGCTGGAACAGAAATTTAAATCAGACGTATCTAACTATAAAACCTTTCCTCTACAACAGAGGAGCTTGTTTGCCCAGTGCTTTGCCATCGAAAAAGACTAGCTTATAAGGACCTCCTGTACAGCACAGGGAACTATATTTAATATCTTGTTACAACCTATAATAGAAAAGAATCTAAAAAATATATATGTATATACAAATATATCATTGTTTTGTTGTAAACCTGAAACACTGTAAATCAACTATACTTCAAATTTTTTTTTAATTAAAATTTAGAGACTTCCCTGGTGGTCCAGTGGTTGAGACTTTAACTTCCTATGCAAGGGATGCAGGTGTGATCCCTGGTTGGGGATGTAACATTCCATATGCCTCATGGCCAAAAAAAAAAAAAAAAAACCCATAAAATAGAAGCAGCATTGTAACAAACTCAATAAAGACTTTTAAAACAATGGGTCATATCAAAAAATCTTTCCAAAAAAATTTAAAAATTTTTAATTTTTAAAAAAGAAAAATAAAAAATGATTAGCTTAATAACGGCATCTAAGTGAAGCTTCCTTTCTTAAGAGACAAACTGCATACAGAGTCATGTTATTATAATGGTTTACTTAAACCATCAGGCATGAATTCTTGGATTTGATGAGTAGTCACATAAATTCAAAATAAAAGAGAGAAGAGTATCTCACATTTCGCAAGCATGAAAACCAATGTGCGATCAATCGCCCTGGAGAAAGATCCAACCAATGTGTCAAAAGCCACCCAATGGTTCTTTCCAAGTTATCTCCCCACCTCACTCTGGTTTCAACCCTGAATTTCAAGGGGCAAAAGGGGCGGAAAGAAGTTAGGCTGGCAGGGTAGTAGGTTGAAGGCATGCCTGGTGGCATGGGGGTGAACCTGAGTGAACAATCAAAGAACCACCCCTGCCCGAGAGCTCTGTTTTCAGTCGTGAGAGGCATTTTGAAGTTCACTGGTTGTATTAAATTCCCCAAACATCCTTCCTCCCATTCCCCTTCCAAGTGCATGTGTGCTGAGTTGCTTCAGTCGTGGCCGCCTCTTTGTGACTCTAAGGACTGTAGCCCACCTATATGTGACTCTACGGGATACTCCAGCCAATAATACTGGAGTGGGTTGCCATGCCCTCCTCCAGGGGACCTTCCCAACCCAGGGATTGAATCTACCTCTCTTATGTCTCCTGCTCGGGCAGGCAAATTCTTTGTCACTAGCACCACCTGGAAAGCCCTCCCCTCCCACACGCATACTCTATTTATTTACTTCTCACCACGGGCCATATCTGACAAAACCTGTTAGGGTGACCTGGTGGGACGAGCTCCAGGTGTCCTGCCCCGAGGGACTGGAAGAGTTCAGGATTTAACTCAGGACAGTCCCACTGTTTACTCCTCTGTACTCCTCTGCACCCATCATTCACCCTGACAGGCACAGCTCACACCTCTGGCTGTCTTCACGGGAGGAGTTTATAAATAAGGGCACCTGTTTGTGAAAGCCAGACATTCATAGGTGCGCCAAGGAGACAACAGACTACATGTTTGCAGAGTTTTTGTGCCTAAACTCTCCCAACAGCTGGATCTGCACTAGAGAGCCTTTTGTGAGGTGTTGTGTTGCAAGAGAAAGAAACAGGTTCCTTATCTTTGCATTAGAAACGCATCTGCAAACCTGTCACATTCTCCAGCAAGCGAACCAAAGGTAAACACTGAATAGTACTTGGAAGTCTAACCCCTTTTCTGTTAAGTGAGGTTAAAACATGTTGGTAAAATGAAAATTTTGGCTGTAACTAGATTCTTCTCCAAACACAAAAGGAGGTTGTAATTTCAAGAATGTTTCTCCTTGGATTTTAATCATGAATATTAAGTATTGGTACCCAAGTGCCGGAGTAACAAGCTAAAGACCACCCATCAGCTTAATTCCGAAGGCTTATTTTATGTAACTCAAGCCCCAGTTATCTGAGAATGAGTGATGTTATTTGCAACTGCCCGTAACAAAAGCCAAAGGGTTTATAGCAACTTGACCTTTTCATTTTTCTCTGGTTTATTTTTCAGATAGCTGGGAAAATATTTTCTACTTGTATTTGATGACATGATTTCTAAAGCATTTTGACTAATTTCTTAATTAGCCAGGATCGCCCCCAAATGCCACTTATATAAGGCCCTTATTCAGTGATAAAAATTAAAGCAAAACATAATTTGAACCCAATATTCCATAAGATCTTAATTCATAGAAGCAATGGACTTTCCCTCACAACCATAATGTTTGCCACATCCTAATATTATTCCTTTTATTTCTTTTCATGCATTTTCATTCGATTCAGGCTCAAACACTCCAACCTTCTTCCACCAGCCCCAGCACTGCCTCCTCCTCCCTTGCCGTGTTAGATGGAATTGAAAGACTCTATCCTCTGTCATGTCCAAGTCCAAAGAGCATCTCCCTTTCTTCCCCAACTCAAGAAACCACAGATGTTTCAGCCGATGATCTGTGACCAAATCACAGAACAAATCACTTCTCCAACTGAGACACGATGCCAAAAACAAAAACACACTTTTTTAAAATTTCATATTTATTTATTTTTGGCTGTGCTGGGTCTTCACCACTGCACCAATTTCCCCCTAGTTGTGGTGAGCAAAGACTACCCTCCAGTGCACGGGCTTTTCACTGTGGTGGGGTCTCTTGTTACAGAACATGGGCTCTAGGGTGGTGGGCTTAGGAGTTGTGGTTCCCAGGGTCTGGAGCACAGGCTCAATAGTTAGGGTGCACAGGCTTAGCTGGTCTGTGGCATGTGGGGCTTTCTCCAATAAGGGATTGAACCCATGTCTCCTGCATTGGCAGGTGGATTCTTTACCACAGAGCCACCAGGAAGGCTCCCCAACACACAGTCTTAATGCATTGTCTGCCTGGAAAAATAAACTCCATCCCAGGGAGAAGTGTAGAGTAAGGTAGTCACAGAAACCCAGAGGCATAATCCAGTTAAACTCCTTGACCTGCCTCAAATACTGACAATTCTAATTTCTCTGTTTCAAGAGAACTTTCTGGGACATGTCTGCAACATTGCTTTAAAGTCCTTCCACTTAGTGGAGGAAGTAAATAAACCTGACCTCGAGTAACCTGCTAGATGGAGCAATCTTGGGAAAAAGTAACTCCTCTATCAATAAGACTTTCTTTGGGGAAAAAAAAAAAATCATACTGGGTTAGCCTTAGACCTGATTTTAATAAAGTGCCAAGATGCACCAAAATGGGTCATTTTACTCCTTCCTGTTCAAATGCATGACATTCAAGACAAGAAAGACTTGAGTTCAAGCCCTCAGAACTTGGATAAAATCCACAAAATAGCTTATGGTAATCGCTCTGTTAATCTGCTTTGGCTGACAGTTTTCAAAATGGATTCCACAGAGCTAAGAAATAAACCAAATCCATTCCAGCTTTCCCTGGTAGAGGGCACTCAACTAGGCACTTAATCCTGCAAAAGCTCAGCAGGACAACTCTTTATCAAAGGGATTTCTTTAGTTGGCTAAGGGAAAATATCCTGTCTGAACAGGAAGGTAGATCATTAGTGGCTGGACCTCCCAGATAGCCCCTAAATTTCTGAGAAAATTTCCTGATGAGTCACGCTGAGAAGAAACTCTCCAGAAAGGCTTTGAGTAAAGTACCATTCTCAAGGAAGATCTACAATGCGTGCTTGGCTCTAGTGATAGCAACTGATGTGTTATGACAGCAATCAGTTCCTCAGTGACTTGAAGGAGTGAACTTGGTCCTTTGCCTACCTGATTGAGGAAACATGATAGTCTGCAATGAACAAGAGTAGAGACAGTGTGTGAACAGTGATAAGACAATAGACTCTGTGTGATTTCGATACCTTTAGACCGTGAAATTTTTGCACCATGGTTTTTGTCCCTAGATATGTTTCAGCGTCTCCTAGTTTATAGTCTATGGGAACTTGAACAGAGTTTGTATCCTACTGTTGTGTAAAAATTGTATAAACCTTAATTATGTTGAATTGGTTCCTGGTGTTTTTCAGGGCTGCTCTGTCCTTCTACTTTTCTGTCTATTCATTCTGTTAATTAATGAGAGTTTGATACTGCAATTCCAACTAAAAACCTTAATTTATCTACTTAAAAAATAATTGTAATATATAGTGAAACTTTATTCTGCATTGTCCAAGTCTCTTGTAAATGCAATATCACACTTGCATGATTTAAAAAATTAAAATAAATAAATCAGAGAGAACTAGAATCCTAGAATACCACTATCATCCAAAAAAATAAAATAAAAAAGAAATAGTGTGTGAATACTGCACACTACAAATGGATGTGTTTCTATGATGTAAGGCCACTGAATGCCTCTCTTCACGTGCCAAGGCCTACACTGGATTCTACTTCGTCCATGATTAAATGAGGTGGATGAAACTGGAGCCGATTATACAAAGTGAAGTAAGCCAGAAAGAAAAACACCAATATAGTATACTAACACATATATATGGAATTTAGAAAGATGGTGATGATAACCCTGTATGCAAGACTGCAGAAGAGACGCACATGTATAGAACAGTCTTTTGGACTCTGTGGGAGAGGGAGAGGGTGGGATGATTTGGGAGACTGGCATTGAAACATGTATAATATCACATAAGAAACGAAGCACCAGTCCAGGTTCGATGCAGGATACAGGATGCTTGGGGCTGGTGCACTGGGATGACCCAGAGGGATGGTACCGGGAGGGAGGAGGGAGAGGGGTTCAGGATGGAGAACACATGTACACCCATGGCGGATTCATGTTGATGTATGGCAAAACCAATACAATATTGTAAAGTAATTAGCCTCCAATTAAAATAAAATAAATGTAAATGCTATTAGGAAAATGTCCACTATGCTTTCTAAAAGTCCAGAACTATTCAGAGGCAAAAAACATTTGCTTCTGGGAAGAAAATTGTGACCCCAGACTCCATTAGTTGTATCTTCAATTCCATCTCCTAACTCTAGGATAAATAATTTCCAGGCCAACACTTGTGGATAAATGATCTACCAGGGAACACTTGCGAGGTTTAAATTAATATGTATAAAAGATTTTGAAAGGAATTATGAAAGTCAATCGTACCACTCAATATTCAAGAATTATGTTCTGTGCCTTTATCCAAGCTTTCCATTATTTGTTCAGTTTTTAAAGCAAATACCATTGTTTACAGATCAGATTTGATTTCACAAAGAATTTACTTCATAATTTAAACTGAAATGCTTTTAATAATTTAATTATTAGTATCGCTACACTCAGGAAGGGTTTTTCCATCACTCTTACAGAAGATTTTTTTTTTTCGGTTTTAAAAACGAGAACTTTTAAAACTGGTTTAAAGTAAAATAACTACCGTGTTTCCAAAGAACATGAAATATTTTTGTAAGAAAGAGTTATTATTGTTTTATCATTTTATCAGTCATTTCTAATGATTTTAAAGTCACTCGAATGGTTACATGGTCTTCTTTCTGAAAGAAAGAAATGAGAAACCATAAGCAAACTTAAGACCTGCCCTACAAGAAATACTAAAGGAAATTTACTAAAGTGAAATTAAAGGACACTAGAGCATTGTAGAAGGAAATGGCAACCCACTCCAGTGTTCTTGTCTGGAGAGTCCCAGGGATGGGGGAGCCTGGTGGGCTGCCGTCTATGGGGTCGCACAGAGTCGGACACGACTGAGGCAAATTAGCAGCAGCAGCAGCAGCAGACAGTGACTAAAATCTATATGAGAAAAAATAGGTGCCAGTAAAAGTAACAACACTCTTCAGTTACTAAGTCCTGTCCAACTCTTTACTATCCCAGGAAACGCAGTACACCAGGCTTCCCTGTCCGTCACCATCTCCCGGAGTTTATTCAGACTCATGTCCATTGAGTCATCCAACCATCTCATCTTTGCCACCTTCTTCTGCTGCCCTCAGTCTTTCCCAGCATCAGGATCTTTTTCAGCGAGTAGGCTTTTTGCATCATGTGGACAAAGTAATGGAGCTTCAGCATCAGTCCTTCCAAAGAATATTCAGGGTTGATTTCCTTTAGGATTGACTGTTTTGATCTCCTCGCTGTCTGAGGGACTCTCAAGAGTCTTCTCCAACTCCACAGCTCAAAAGTATCAACTCTTTGGTGCTCAGCATTCTTTATGCCCCAACTTTCACACCCATGCAAAACTACTGGAAAAACTATAGCTTTGACTATACAAACCTTTGTTCATAAAGTGATGTCTCTGCTTTTTAATATGCTGTCTAGCTTTGTCATGGGCTGCCCTGGTAGCTCAGAAGGTAAAGAATCTGCCTGCAACACAGGAGACCTGGGTTCAATCCCTGAGATGGGAAGATCCTCTGGAGGAGGACATAGCAACCCACTCCAGTATTCTGGCCTGGAGAATGCCATGGACAGAGGAGCCTGATGGGCTCCAGTCCATGGGGTTTCAGAGAGTTGGGGACAACTGAGTGACTAAGCACAGCACAGCTTTGTCATAGCTTTCCTTCCAAGGAGCAGGCATCTTTTAATTCCATGGCTGCAGTCACTGTCCACAGTGATTTTGGAGCCCGAGAAAATAAAGTCTGTCACTATATCCATTGTTTTCCCAACTATTTGCCATGAAGTGATGGGACTGGATGCCATAACCTTAGTTTTTTTAATGTTGAGTTTTAAGCCAGTTTTTTCACTCTCCTCTTTCACCTTCATCAAGAAGAGGCAATGGCCAAAGGTAAAAACATAGGTAAAAATAAAAGACGAATTAAATAAAATTCTGTTTATAAGTTGCTTTTCTCCCTCTTATCTGATTCAAAAGACAATTGCACTGAATAACAGCACACCAAAATACATGTTTTGGTGTGCTGGCAACATTGAAAGGAGACAGACAATTCAACAACGGTTGGGGACTCCAATACTTTACTTACAATAAAAGATGGAACAACTAGATAAAAGGTCAACAACTAAATCAAAGACCAATATAGCATTATAAACCAACTACACCTAACAGAGATCTATAGAATACCACCCAACAACAGAACAAGGCACATTCTCCTCAATCGTACATGAAGCATTCTACAGGTGAGATCACATGTTAGGACATAAAACAAGTATCAGTACATTTAAAAGACTTGAATTCATACAAAGTATATTCTCTGACCACAATCGAACAAAATAGGAACTCAATAACAGAAGAAAATTGGGAAGATTCCCAAGTATGTGAAAATTAAACAACACATTCTTTAAAAAACGATGTTTCAAAGAAGAAATCATGGGGAAATTAGAAAATACTTTGTGATGAATGGATCTAAAACACAACGAACGAAAACTTATGGAAGTACTTAAAGCAGTTGTTAGAGGAAAGTTTAGAGCTATAAATGCCTGTGTTAAGAAAAAAGAAAGATCTCCAATCAATAACCTATCCTTGCACATTTAGAGGAAACAACTAAATGCAAAGGAAGTTTTCCATTTGATGAAATTAACAAGCTGATCCTGAAGTTCATATGGAAATCCAAGAAACTCAAAATAGCCAAGATAATCATACAGAAAAACAAAGCTGGAAGATTTATGCTTCCCAATGTCAAATTTATTTTAAAGCCACAGTAATTAAGACTTTGTAGTGCTTGCATAAAGACAGACATGTAGATCAACCATATGGAATTGAAAATCCAAAAATAAACCCATACATCTATGATTAGTTGATTTAGAAAAGGGTACCAAGACCATTCAATAAAGAAAAGAATAGTCTTTCAACAAATGGTACCCAAATCATAATTCTTACAATTAAACAGTAAAAGAAAAATAACCTCATTAGAAATTTAACAAAGGATTTGAATAAATACTTCTCCAAAGAAAATAGCACATGAAAAGATGCTCAACAATCATTACTCATCAGAGAAATGCAAATAAAAATCACAAGATATCACTTTATAACCACCAGGATGACTATTACAAAAGATGGATAATAGCAAATATTGATGACAATGTAGAGAATTAAAACTTTCAGACATTGCTAGTGGGTGTTTAAATTGATGCAGCCTCTGTGAATTATGGTTTGGCACTCCCTCAAAATGTTCAACAAAGAGCTAACAGGACCCAGCAATTTTACTCTTAGATATATGGGTTTAAGAGCAACACCTCTGAGGTCCGTTCGGTACCTGATCCCAGGACTCTCCTGCAGGAACGAGCCCCGGGCGCCTACAATGGTAGCCTGCTTCCTAACCCAAGTTTTCTCTTTCACTTCTGTGTGCTGTGCTGTGCTTAGTTGCTCTATCATGTCCAACGCTTTGTGACCCCGTGAACTGTAGCCCACCAGGCTCTTCTGTCCATGGAGATTCTCCAGGCCAGAATACTGGAGTGGGTTGCCATGCCCTCCTCCAGGGGATCTTCCCAACACAGGGACTGAACCCAGGTCTCCTGCATTGCAGGCACATTCTTTACTGACTGAGCTACCAGGGAAGCCCTTCACT
Organism: Neotragus moschatus; assembly: GCA_006410615.1. NCBI lineage: Eukaryota > Metazoa > Chordata > Mammalia > Artiodactyla > Bovidae > Neotragus > Neotragus moschatus. Next base: position 579,097 of record SJYA01002353.1, read on the forward strand.
TCTATATTCCCCTGTAGTTTATCCAGAAAAATACATCAAGCTCTCTATGGGTGTATTAGTTTACTAGGGCTGTCATAATGAACTATCCACCAACTGGATGGCTTAAACAATGAAAATGTACTCACTCCCCAGTCCTGAAGGCTAGCAGTCTAAGATCAAGGTGTTGGCACCATTGGCTTTTTCTGAGGTCTTGCTCCTTGGCTTGCAGATAGCCATCTCTCTGTATATCTTCACATGATTGTCCCTCTGTGCCCTAATCTTCTCTTTTTATAAAGACACCAGTCATGTTGTACTGTTTAGTCACTTCAGTCATGTCCAACTCTTTGCAACCCCATGGACTGTAGCCCGACAGGCTCCTCTGTCCATGGGGATTCTCTAGGCAAGAATACTGGAGTGGTTACCATTTTCTTCTCCAGGGGAATCTTCCTGACCCAGGGATCAAACCACATTTCCTGCATTGCAGGCAGATTCTTTACCACTGAGCCACCTGGGAAGCCCCATATTGTATTAGGGCTCACCTTAATGGCCTCATTTTAACTTAATTACTTCTTTCAATGTCTTATTCCAAATAAACCATGTGGCACTGGGAGTTACAAACTTGGGGTGGATGGGTTCAATCCATAACAGTGGTTGTCCAGTGTACCGTGTCATTCTTGTCTTTGGAGGCAAAATGCTTTCCAAATAGAAGATTTTTCTGCCTTCCTCCTCACCATAGATTAGTAAATATAACAGGGACTACAAAAGGCATCCATCTCTGAAATTCAAGGCTCAGTGTCACAGAGTGGGCCAAGCTTCCTCTCCCAAAAGAGCTAAGGGGAAGGGGCTTGCTAACAAAGGATGAAAACACTACAGCAGGAAGAAATCTGTGAGCTTCCTGAGAAGCATGACCAGGTTCTCGACAAACAATCCTACGGCAATCCTAACAGAGAAGGGCGTTTTGCCCTAGTTTGGAGTCTCCACAAGAAACACCAGCCAGCAGCTCTGGTGGTCTTCACCTCATCGTCCCTGGAGACTTGATATGACATTCACTTTGTAATTGAAGACTGCACTAGACAGTCATCCCTCCGTGACTCCAATGAGGATACCGAGGTCCACTGGAAAATGCTAGGCTCTCTTCATTCTTCAGGTGGACAGGGAGGACCGTGATCAGCTCTGCACGATCGGAGACTGTGACGATAGCATGATTTATGACCAGTGCGGCCGAAGTGGTTATCATGCACTGCTGTGTTATAAAAACACACCGAAAATACACATAGGCCACTTCACAAGCCAGTGTCATCTGAGCCATTGGGTGACACTGTGATCTAGGACTCAAGAAGATATTCCATTGAGGAGATGGGTGGAATGCAGTGAGCAAAGAGACAATGAAATTTGCTTATTTCTGCCTGACAGATGACCTGTTAGTTCCAGAGACAGCCTCCATTCAGCTCTGCGCCTTTTGTATCCTGCGACAACAGTACCATATTTCCTTATCACAGGAATTTATGGCTCTTCTGGCTTCCTCCCTGTGCGGATTTCACAACAGAAAGCGTGCTGAGATACAGACAGAGATTTCTGGGTCAGGAAGCCGTACAACTTCGTTTGCTTCTTGGTGCATAGTCACAGGGTCTTCTGCTGCTGCTGCTTTTTTTTAAATAGAACTTTCTCTAGTCTTCAAATCTTTCCAGATTCGTGGCAATCTGGGTCTTGTTTTCTCTTCACCAGATGCATTCTTAGTTGTTGCCTTTTCTCAATCAATTTCCAGATGTTGTTGCATATTCTTTTTATTTTCAGCACAGTTTATCCTTCCCTGAACTTCTGCATAATTCCCTTCCATACCACCTTCCCTGCCAGCTCCTCCAGCCCATCCAGAAGAATTCCAGAAACCTGCTGCAGTTACACCAAAATATAGTTGGCTCTTCCATGTCCCAGTGAAGGATGCCTCTGCCTGAAGGTGAAAGAGATGATGGGTCTGCAGGAGAAGCCCCTTCTGAGTGAGCTCCCAGCTGATAGAGAGATGCTGCTGAGGTCCATGTCCATGATTATATAAGTCTCTATAGACAGGAAGAATGTTCACTGGGGCCCTGATGTCCAAACCGCAGTTTGTTTTAGAACTTTTTTTTTTAATACTCTCTTTATGCAAATATCAAACCAGCAAGCCAGAAATGTTTTTTTAATTATCGCTGAACAATATAAAAATTGTAAAGAGGGCTTGCCTTTCTGTAATACTTCTTGCATTTGACATGATTTGCCAATGAGATCTTCCACATAAATTAATTTTTTTTAGACAATTGAAACAGATCTTTAAGCCACAAATCATTGCAAATCTTAACCATTTTTACATAAATTTTTCTAGACTGAATTACATTTTGGAGTGTGCTGATCATAATCTAATGTTTCCCGAATGATTCAAGGTCAAGGTTATAAATACTAGCAGCCTTGCCCTAAGGTTTATGAGCTGTTAGTCTACTTTCCTTTACGCCAGGGTTTTCCAAATCAGTGGTGTTGACACTGTGACTGAATAATCCTTTGTTGTGGGCGTATGGCTAGTGCACTGTAGGATGTTTAGCAGCATCTCCAGCCTCTCCCTTCCAGATGCCAGTACCACTCTGTTAAGGACAAAAATGTGCACCATTATCAAATATTTTCAGCATTGTTCTGGAGGCCCTACTCAAGTGCAACTGGGAAAAAAGGGAAGGAAAAGATATGAGGATTGGAAAAGAAGAAAAATGCTCTACCTTATTTGCAGAAAACACAACTATATACATGGAAATCGAAAGCAACCTAAAAACTATGAGAATTAATAAGTGAATTTAAAGTACCACTAAAAACAAAATTTTTATAAAAACATTAATTGTGTTTTTTAGGACCTAACTTTGGTAAGTGAAATTTTTAGAAACACAATTTTATACAAATTTTATTCAAAAATCAATAACTAGAAATGAACCTATCAAAAGATGTATATAACCACTACACTAAGAACTGCAAAATATTAAAGAGAAATTAAAGACCTAAATAAATTGAGACATACCATGTAAGTAGATTGGCAGAATTCAAGATCATTAATATTTTAACTCTCCAAATTTATCTATAGATTCAATAAAATCCAAAACCAAACCCAAGCAAGTATCTTTCTTTTCCTTTTCTCTCTCTCTCTCTTTTTTTTTTTGGAAATTAACAAATAAATATAAAATTTACATAGAAATTTAAAGGACTTGGGGGATTTCCCTGGTGGCCCAGTGGCTAAGATTCTGAATGTAAGGAAACAGATCCCAATTCATTATTCATCAATGCAAGCAAATTTAAACTATGATGAGAGACATCACACCTCCAGCAAAATGGCAAAATTGAAAAGCCTGATAAACCAAGAGTTAACAAGAATGTGGAAAAACTGCATTGATGGTAGAAGCATTAACTGGTGAAACTTCTTTAAAAAACTGTTTGGCAGTATCTCCTAAAACAAAATATCTACCCAATGCATGACCCAGCGATCATACTTCCAAGCGTAAATACTTCCAAAAGAAATAAATACATAGGTTATTTAAAAGACCTGAATAAGAATGCTTAAAGCAGCTTTACTCATAATAGGCAAAACTAGAAAGAACAAAACCGTCCATCAACAAGATAGTGAATAAGTAACATATTACACTCATATAATGGAATACTACACAGCAATATAAAGAAAAAAAAAACCTACTGCAGTGATATGCTCAAAAACATTTAACAACTGGCTCCTTAAGAAGGCAAAAAGTCCTGGTTGGTAGTGTCTTCTAACTTTTATGGAATAAATACTTCCAATATAGCCAATTTCATGTTGTCAGCATGAAGTCATAAAATACAGAATCAGAAAGTCAGGCACACAATTGCAAGCTGAAATGAGTCAGCTTCAGCACAGCGCTGCTTTACTGATATATGTAACAACACTGGCAAATCCCTCAGAGGCTATGTTGAATGAAATAAGCCAAAAACAAAAGACTGCATAATAATCACCTTCCCATTAACCAAAAGAACAAGCAAAATTATTTGATGGTGATAGAAGTCAGAAGAGATCACAAGAGGGAACATAAAATTTCTTTTGGGGATGCCAGAGATAATTTATCTCCTAATTTATCTAATGATTAAGATAGGTGTACAGACAGATAACTAAGGTACGTAGGTAGGTAGGTAGAGAGATGTAAAAACCCATCAAGCTGTAAACTTAGAATCAGTGTGTTTTGCTCACTTTATATATTTCATACATCAATTTTAAAAAAAAATGCTGCGAATTCCCTGGTGATGCATGGCTAGGATTCCATGCCTCTGCTGCAGGGGGGGGCAGGCTCGATCCCTAGTCAGCGAACCAGGATCCTGCAAGCTGTATGGTGGGGCAAAAAACAAACCAGGATGCCTACGGCTGCTGTACTGGGCTTAGTCGCTTAGTCTGTGTCCAAATCTTTGTGACCCCAGAATACTGGAGTGGGTTGCCATGCCCTCCTCCAGGGGAATCTTCCCAACCCAGGGTCTCCTGAATTGTAGGCAGATTCTTTACCATCTGAGCCACCAGGGCAGCCCTACCCATGAGTAAACATGGCCAATTGAGCACACACATTTTAGGGGGTTCATTTTGAAATATGGTTAAAGTTTTTTAAGGCAACAGTCCATAAGAATGGTGAGAATAGGAAAGGACACTATAAAATATCTGAAGCTAGAAAGCCACTGGACATGAATTACATAAGTGTCTCAAGAAGGCTAACTCCTAAGCTACCTGTAGAGAAAAGCCAATCCCAATCTAGTGTACACCACAGAATCTTCAAGAAGTCTGTGAGTTACTGCAGAAGTTACCACTGAAAACAGAGGCACGGGATGGTGTTAACCTAAGGAAGGTTTGTTGATAGATTCCAAGGAGTAAACACAGATAAAATATGCAAATTCAGGAATCAGAATGTCCTCCAAGTTTTTAGAAGCAACACTGGAATCTAGAGGACAATTGAGAAATGTTTTTTAAAATTATCCAGGAAAGGATTTACCACCTATGCGGCATATGTATCCAAAGAAACTATCAATAAAGTATGAAGGTAGAGGAAAAGAATATTTTAGACATGTAAGGTCTCATAAATCTGTCTCCCACAGATCCTTTCTCAGGAAGTTATTAGAGGCTGTATTCCACCAAACTGAAGGAGTGCGTGGAGAAAGAGTAATACATAGGATTCTGAAAACAGGAAATTCAGGCCAAAAGGAATTTTGAACTGATGGTGCTGGGGATCCTAGAATGACCTCTCTTCAGTAACAGAGGACAACCTGTCCGTAAAATTCCTCCAAAAATGTGAAATTTTACTATAAGTGCCTGTTATGTCTGAGCGTCAGCAGATGCTCAGTTGGCAGGGTTTGAGCTGGACATATACCTAGAAAACTAAGCAAATAATCCTCCATGACCCCCAAAAGAAAGTTGTTAACTCCACAAAGCAAGTAGTTGTCTGTCATAGGTTATTCTGTAGCCTTTATCAATTCATAAAGATAATAGCAATAAATACTGCTCTCAGCAAAATAAATATACAACTATTCTGAGAAGTATGCTAAGGATACAAAGTACGCATGTATGTTTAACCCAGGGAGAAGAGAGTCAAAGCCTCGTTTTCCCTTCAGGAAGAGGAATAGTAAGGCCTACAACTGAGGATGAAGAAGTAGCAAAGGAGGACTAAACTTAGTGCTTTAGTCACTAAGTCATGTCTGACTCTGAAAGATGCTGTTAAGGGAATGAAACAACAAGACAGAGACTAGGATAAGATATTTACAAAATATGTAGCTAACAATGAACTTGAATACAGAATAAATAAGGAGCTCTCAAAACTCAGTTGTCGAAACACAAACACAGCAACAACAAAAATGCACGAAATATTTGAACAGATCTTTTACCGAAGAAGATACGCAGATGGCAACTAAACACCTTTAAAAGTACTCAACATCCTTCGTCATTTAGAAAATGTAAAAGAAAGCGACAGTAATATGCTATAGTGCATCTATTATAAGGGCTAAAAGTAAAAAGACTTATGACACCATTGTTGGTGAGGATGTGGAAAAAGGGGAAATCTCATCTCATAAACTGCTGGAGGGAATCTAAAATAATACAGCCACTTCACAAATAGTTTGAAAGTTTTCTTAAATTGTTCAACACACCTCTATCATACAATCAAGACATTCCACTCCTACCCACTGACTCAGTAGAACTGTAGGTATAGGCCCATATAAAACATTTGTACAGGAATGTCCATGCCAAATTTGTTTTCAATTTTATTTAAAATTTATTTTTATGCTTATTTTGGTTATTACCAAAAATGGGAAACAACCCCAAGTGTCCATCTACAGGTGAATATATAACTATGGTGTATCAATCAATACAATGAAATGCTCTTTAGTTATGAAAAGTTATGAACTATTGATGGGCTTCCCAAGTGGTAAAGAATCCACCAGCCAATGCAGGAGACACAGGAGACTCGGTTCAATCACTGGGTTGGGAAGATCCCCTGGAGTAGGAAATGGCAACCCACTCCAGTACTCATGCCTGGAAAATTCCATGGACAGAGGAGCCTGGTGGCCTACAGTCCATGGGGTTGCGAAGAGTCAGGCGTGATTAAGCACACGCGCACTGTATGGTTAATTATTCTGAAAGAAAGAAGCTAGCCCCCCCCCCCCAAAAAGCATATACTATACTGTATTACTTCATTTACATAAATTTTGGGGGTGCTGCACCACACAGTTTGTGGGATCTTAGTTCTCCCACCAGGACTGAATCCATGCCCTAGGCAGTGAAAGCACGGAGTCCTAATCTCTGGATCACCAAGGGATTTCTCATTTATATGAATTTCCATAAAATTAAAACTAATTTTAGTGTGGTTAATTATTAATTAATCTGGCCAAATAATCTACAACAAAGGAGACAAGAATATACAATAAAGCAAAGAAACTCTCTCCCAAAAGTGGTCCTGAGAAAATTGGACAACTACATGTAAAACAATGAAATTAGAATGTTCTCTAACACTACAGACTGGTTCCAAATAGGAAAAGGAGTACGTCAAGGCTGTATATTGTCACCCTGCCTGTTTAACTTATATGCAGAATACATCATGAGAAATGCTGAACCGGAAGGAACACAAGCTGGAATCAAGATTGCTGGGAGAAATATCAATAACCTCAGATATGCAGGTGACACCACCCTTATGGCAGAAAGTGAAGAGGAACTAAAAAGCCTCTTGATGAAAGTGAAAGAGGAGAGTGAAAAAGTTAGCTTAAAGCTCAACATTCAGAAAACGAAGATCATGGCATCCGGTCCCATCACTTCATGGGAAATTGACGGGGAAACAGTGTTAGACTTTATTTTTTTGGACTCCAAAATCACTGCAGATGGTGACTGCAGCCATGAAGTTAAAAGACGCTTACTCCTTGGAAGAAAAGTTATGACCAAAGTAGATAGCATATTCAAAAGTAGAGACATTACTTTGCTGACTAAGGTCCATCTACTAAAGGCTATGGTTTTTCCAGTGGTCATGTATGGATGTGAGAGTTGGACTGTGAAGAAGGGTGAGCGCCGAAGAATTGATGCTTTTGAACTGTGGTGTTGGAGAAGACTCTTGAGAGTCCCTTGGACTGCAAGGAGATCCAACCAGTCCGTTCTGAAGGAGATCGGCCCTGANGTCCCATCACTTCATGGGAAATTGACGGGGAAACAGTGTTAGACTTTATTTTTTTGGACTCCAAAATCACTGCAGATGGTGACTGCAGCCATGAAGTTAAAAGACGCTTACTCCTTGGAAGAAAAGTTATGACCAAAGTAGATAGCATATTCAAAAGTAGAGACATTACTTTGCTGACTAAGGTCCATCTACTAAAGGCTATGGTTTTTCCAGTGGTCATGTATGGATGTGAGAGTTGGACTGTGAAGAAGGGTGAGCGCCGAAGAATTGATGCTTTTGAACTGTGGTGTTGGAGAAGACTCTTGAGAGTCCCTTGGACTGCAAGGAGATCCAACCAGTCCGTTCTGAAGGAGATCGGCCCTGAGATTTCTTTGGAAGGAATGATGCTAAAGCTGAAGCTCCAGTACTTTGGCCACCTCATGTGAAGAGTTGACTCATTGGAAAAGACTCTGATGCTGGGAGGGATTGGGGGCAGGAGGAGAAGGGGACGACCGAGGATGAGATGGCTGGATGGCATCACTGACTCGATGGACGTGAGTCTGAGTGAACTCTGGGAGTTGGTGATGGACAGGGAGGCCTGGTGTGCTGCGATTCATGGGGTCGCAAAGAGTCGGACACGACTGAGTGACTGAACTAAACTGAACTGAACTGAATGCTAAGTGAAATAAGTCAGACAGAGAATGATACTGTATGATATTGCTTATATGTAGAACCTGAAAAATACAAGCTAGTGAATATAACAACGAAAAAAGGAGACTCACAAATACAGAGAATAAACTACTGGCTATGAGTGGGAACAGGGGTGGGTGGGAGCAATATAGGGGCAGGGGAGTGGGAGGCGTGAACTGTTGGGTGTAAGATATGTTCCGGGATGTATTGCACAACACAGGAATGTAGCTAATATTCTGCAATAAGTGTAAATGGATTATAAACTTTAAAAATTGCATTAAAATGTAAAAAAAAATAAAATAAAAACTAAAGTAAGAGGTAGCAGATCCATGGTTGCCAGGTCACAGGAGGTGAAGGAAGGCAATGGAGTAGGATTCCAATGGGACCCAAGGACATTCTGGAATTCAAGAACAATGAGTGGGTTCCTTATTTTGATTGGGGTGATGGTTTCATAGGTGTATACATACGCAAAAATATAAAATTATCCATTTTAAATCTGTGCACTTTACAGTATTAATTATACCTCAACAACACTATTTTTAAAAGCACCAAGTTCATGAAAGACAGTGAAAGACTAAAGAACTGTCACAGTTTGGAAAAAGATAAGAAGATGTGACAACTAAATACAATGTGAGATCTTGTGCTGGATCCTGAAACACAACACAAAAAGGGACATCAATGGAAAAAACTGGTAATATTTACTGAAGGTCTGTATTTAATTAACACTGCTGTACCAATGTTAGTGTACTAGTTTTGATAATTGTACTATGATTGTATAAGATGTTAACATTAAGGGAAGCTGGGTGAAAGTATATGGGAACTTTAACTTTACAACACATTTTTAAACCTAAAATTATTTTAAAATAAAAATATTTTTTTAATCTAATATATGGAGTAATTGTCAATTAAAGTAATTCTTTTACTACAAAATTAAAGAACTACTGAACTAGAAAATGTGGCTGAAGAATCGTAGCCCACAGGAGAAAAATAAAAGTTTTTTTTTTAATGAAAAAAATTTGAATGACAAGAATAGATACAAAAGTACCAACACTTGTTTAGACCTAAGAGGCGTGGGTTCAATCCCCAGGTCAGGAAGATCCCCTAGAGGAGGGCACGGCAACCCACTCCAGTACTCTTGCCTGGAGAATCCCATGGACAGAGGAGCCTGGCGGGCTACAGCCCACTGGGTCGCAGTGTCAGACCTGACTGAAGCAACTAAGCATAAATGCACTTTCAGACAGACTAGAAAGATTATCGTTGATTATCATTGTTGTCGTTGCAACTACTGTTCAGTTGCTAGGTTGTGTGCAACTCTCTTGCAACCCCACGGACTGTACCCAGCCAGGCTCCTCTGTCCATGGAATTCTCCAGGCAAGAATACTGAAGTAGGTTGTCACACCTTTCTCCAGGGAATCTTCCCAACCCAGGGATCAAACCCATGTATCCTGCATTTGCAGGCGGATTTTTACCGCTGAGCCACCAGGGAAGCCCCAGAGACATTATAGGACAAGCAATAAATAAAGTAATAGTAACAAAATTTTCTCGGAACTTAAGAACATCATGATTCCTCAAAACAAACAGACAAACAAAAAACAGACTGCCAAGCAGGAAAAAAAAATTTTTTTAATCTATACTTTGAGTACTGGCACTGAAAATCTAGTATATCAAGGATAAAGCGAAAATCCTAAAAGCTACCAGAAACATGGATCATCTAAAATGCAAGGAGAATCAGATTTATATCCAAAACTTCAAAAGTAACCTAGGTGACTACTTTTTAATGAAGTGTTATTTTTATATATCTAAAGAGAAATAATTTTGAACATAAAGTACTATATCCATAGAAACTATCATACAATAGTAATGAAAAAATAAAAACATGATCGAATATGTATGGATTATAATGTATACCAGCTGTAATGTTGCACAAGTACAGGGAAGTGATTTCCCCTACAGTCACTAAGTACACAGCCTGGGCAATGTGTTGGAAGAAACCTGAGTTCAAGGGTGACCACTAGAAGAATAGGACATTTTCTAGACCAAAAAGTAAAATTATGAAACAAAGAAATTCAACTGCTTCAAAAGAAGGAAAGAATAAAATAATTTTAAATATGGTTAATAGAAAGCAAAAATATCATGGAAGGGCTAACAGAATTACCCTCCCACTGAAAACAACAAGGAAACTGGACAAAATACATAAAGTAACTCTATTCAGACTTTGGGCAGTGGGCAGCACTAGCCTGCGATCTTTGGAAAAAGGGAAGCAAACTAGGTAAGTCCTAGGACCTTCTTGGCTTTCTGCCAGGTGACAGTGTCTAGGGAGCTCAAGGAAGGGATTATACACACCCCAGTATCTTCAGTATCTTCACAGGGTTAAGAGGAACAGAGATTATAGTTCAGGGACATCCAGGTTTTATGGAACAGAATACCAGAGATGAGGAAACTGGAGAGACCATTTTAAAGATCTGCAAAGGAGTTCTCTGGAGTATTTGGCAGGGTACCCATCTCCACAACCATGGAATAAAACTCCTTGAGGCTGAAAGTAGGAAAGCAGTGGGCTGAAGCATTCCCAGGATGGGGCTAGGAATAGTTCAACACTCAGAGCAAAGACACCTCATAATATGAAGAGCGTTTACTGGAGACCTCAGAGAGGCCAGACTTTACCCTAGGGCAAAATTAACACTAGAGTGAAGACTGTTCTATACTTACCCCAGCAAAGCTCAAAGAATCAAGAGGGATAAAATGCACTGCCTAGTTTTACCGCTTGCAGGAACAATCACAACCCTTGCTAAAGGAAGACAGCAAAATCAGGAGCACAACAATGTAAGCTTTAGTGTCCAGAATCCAATACGAAAATAATCAGGAGGACAAAGAGGCATGAAAATGTCACTATATGTCCAGGGGGGGAAAAAATCCATAGACAAAAATAGAAAAAGAACTGATGAACAGGACACAATTGTCAGACACTGACTTTATTTAATAATAATAAGTATTATTCTTATTTTGGTTTGTGGGATCTTAGTTCCCATTTATAAGAAATTTTTTAAAAACCTGAAAAAGATCCATTCCAAATTGAAAGTGCTGATCAGAGGATCTTAGTTTTCTTCATAATGTCTTAAGTTTTTTAAAAGGAGACTGTACTCTTATAATACCTATGTAATCAAAATATTTTAAAAATGTAAGTAGGATATACACATGGAGAAAGCAATAGCACCCCCCACTCCAGCACTCTTGCCTGGAAAATCCCATGGACAGAGGAGCCCGGTAGGCTGCAGTCCATGGGGTCGCTAAGGGTTGGACATGACTGAGCGACTTCACTTTCACTTTTCACTTTCATGCATTGGGGAAGGAAATGGCAACCCACTCCAGTGTTCTTGCCTGGAGAATCCCAGGGACGGGGGAGCCTGGTGGGCTGCCGTCTATGGGGTTGCACAGAGTCGGGCACGACTGAAGCAACTTAGCAGCAGCAGCAGCAGCAGGACACACACATAGAAGGAAAAGGTTATATAGCAGTAGAACAAAAGAAAAAGATTAGTATCCATAATAGAATCTTAGCTTGGTAGGAGCTGCACAAAGGGGATGATCTAAGTACACACAATCACAAATGTGATTGGCTTCCCAGGTGGTGCTAGTAGTAAAGGATCTGCCTACCTGTGTTAGAAGAAAGAGACACGGGTTTGATCCCTGGGCTGCGAAGATCCCCTGGAGGAGGGCATGGCAAACCACTCCAGTATTCTTGCCTGGAGAATCCCATGGACAGAGGAGCCTGGCGGGCTACGGTCGAGAAGGTCGCACAGAATCAGACACGACTGAAGCGACTTAGCATGCACACACGATCTGTGCTATAACAGATGAGGTTATGTGAAAGCACAATATTATAAAAATTATTTTTCGAAATGGCAGAGATTTCTGTAGCTGTACTGAACACATAGAGAGGAACAATTGTCTTCNGGTCGAGAAGGTCGCACAGAATCAGACACGACTGAAGCGACTTAGCATGCACACACGATCTGTGCTATAACAGATGAGGTTATGTGAAAGCACAATATTATAAAAATTATTTTTCGAAATGGCAGAGATTTCTGTAGCTGTACTGAACACATAGAGAGGAACAATTGTCTTCAGGAGACCAGACACCTGTAAACAAGAGGAATCTACTGCAGTTTTTGTTATCTTTCTGTCTTTTGTTGCTCAGAAGAAAATGACTGAGAGGAACACTGCCTACATGAAGTACTTACGATAGGTCAGGAACAATGCAAAAATAAGACTACGCGTGGAGATCTGGAACAGATAATTTGTTCCCAAATAAAAAGCAGACAGAAGACACAGTGGAAGCAGAGAGAAACCAGTAAAGCTGGAAAAAGAGAAAAGTCACAAGGGGACCCATTTAACCCTAATTTCTGTGGTTTTCCTGATGAAGACGTGGTGCTAATGGTTTCAGAGTTAATCAGAGAACCATGTGTCTTAAATCTCGGCTCTAAGCCAGATGAAAAAAGACATCCCACTTAAGTGGTGTTTTAGGGGCACAAAGGCTGAAAGAAGGAAAAAAAAAAAAAGATTTGCATAGTAATGATTCTATCTTCGCTTTAAAGCTCCATGGCATTTTTAGAGTCCCTAACAACCGCCAAATCAGGAATTCAAACCACACCCTGGGAAGGCTGGGCTTCCTTTTGTTAAAAAGAAAAACTGTGAATCTCTGAGGTCAGTTACCCAGGCAGCGAAAATCAAAAGTCCTGACTCCTTTCTAACCACTGGATTATCTGCCGTGTGGACCCACACCCACCTGCAACACTGCCGAAAGTACCATGACTAAGGTCCCTGTCTTTCTCTGGGTACTGGTTTCTACAGAAAGCTTCTGATGTCTTTTGCCTCATATTTCACAAAACAGAGAAAAAGCCAAGTGTGAAGAAGAATTTGATTTTTGGCATCCCATTTAGAAGGTCATACTTAGATCCTCAACCCACATAAGGCTTCTTGTTGAACCAACACCATAAAGACAATACAGCTTCAGCTTCTGTGAAAGACTGTATTGTAACCAAAGGACTGATTTGATGAGTAAATAATTATAATAGCTAATTATTATTAAACTTCTACTATGGGCCAAGCACATTACTAAAATTTTGACATGTAAAACTCTTAAAGTCTTGACAATAATTTTACAAAGTTGGTACATTTTTACCCCCATTTTACAGATGGGAAAGCTGAGGAGCAAATTGGTTATATAAATTCTCCAAAGTCAACATGATAAGAAAGCAGAAAGTCATGATTCAGTCTCAGCAGTTTGATTCCCAGGCCCATAAGCTTAAGCACTGAATACTGAAGAATTGATGCTTTTGAACTGTGGTGTTGGAGAAGACTCTTGAGAGTCTCTTGGACTGCAAAGAGATCCAACCAGTCCATTCTGAAGGAGATCAGCCCTGGGTGTTCTTTGGAGGGAATGATGCTAAAGCTGAAACTCCAGTACTTTGGCCACCTCATGCGAAGAGTTGACTCCTTGAAAAAGACTTTGATACTGGGAGGGATGGGGGGCAGGAGGAGAAGGGGACGACAGGATGAGATGGCTGGATGGCATCACTGACTCGATGGGCAAGTTTGAGTAAAGTCCAGGAGATGGTGATGGACAGGGAGGCCTGGCGTGCTATGATTCATGGGGTCGCAAAGAGTTGGACATGACTGAGCGACTGAACTGAACTGAACTGATACTGACTCTCGGGCTTCCCTGATAGCTCAGCTGGTAAACAATCTGCCTGCAATGCAGGAGACTGCACTTCCATTCCTGGGTCTGGAAGATTCCCTGGAGAAGAGATAGGCTACCACTCCAGTATTCTTGGGCTTCCCTTGTGGCTCAGCTGGTAAAGAATCCACCTGCAATGCAGGATACCTGGGTTTGATCCCTGGGTTGGAAAGATCCCCAGGAGAAAGGAAAGGCTACCCACTCCAGTATTCTGGCCTGGAGAGTTCCATGGACTGTACAGTCCATGGGGTTGCAAAGAGTCGGACACAACTGAGTGACTTTCACTTTCACTTTCATACTGACTCTTGGGCTTCACAGATGGTGCTAGTGGTAAAGAACCTGCCTGCCAATGCAAGAGACATAAGAGATGGGGTTTCAGTTGCTGGGTCGGTAAGACCCCCTGTATGGGGACATGGCAACCCACTCCAGTATTCTTGCCTGGGAAATTCCACAGACAGAAGAGCCTAGCTGGCTAAAGCCCATAGGGTGGCAAAGAGTTGGGCACAACTGAAGTGACTTAGCGTGCATACATATTGATTTTTAGAGAGGAAATTAGAAACAATACAACTCTCACATTTAATTTTTCCATATGTATAGAACTGATAAACAACAAAGTCCTACTATATAACACAGTATCCTGTGACAAACCATAATGGAAAAGACCATGAAAAAGAATATAACTGAATCAGTTCACTGTTCAGCAGAAATTAACACATCATTAGTAGATCAATTATACTTCCATAAAATAACACTAAAAATAAACTTTTCCAGAGACTACAGAAAGAACATTTTTCAACTCATTTTATGAGACCAGAATAACCATGATTCAAAACTTGATAAAAATATAACAAAGAAAAATTATAAGCAAACTCTCTTAGGAAGATAGAAGCAAAACATAGTATAAAATATTAGATAAGGAAAAGGTAATGTGATAGAAAAAAAAAGGATTTCACAAAAGATATCTAAATATTAAATGAACATATTATTAAAGTGTTCATTGTCATTAGTCACTGGGGAAAGGTAAATTAAAAACAAAACAGGACTTCCCTGTGGTCCAGTGGTTAAGACTCCATACTCCCAATGCAAAGGGCATGAGCTTGATCCCTGGTTGGGGAAGATCCTGCATGCCACATGGCGTAGCCAAAAAAAAGTTATGCTTAAATTAAACCAAAGCACATTTACCAGAATTACTAAAATTAAAAAGACTGAAAATATTAGGAATTGGTGAGGATGTAAAATAAGTACTCTCACACACCACTGATGGGGACACAAATTGGTACAATTGCCTTGAAAAAGAGCCTAGAAGTATCTGTCAAAAGTGAATGTATACATACCCTGTGGCCCCAAAATTCCACTCTTAGGTTTATACTCAATAGAAACTCGTATATGCACACCAAAAGACACAGACTAAAATGTTCATAATACCTTTATTCATAAGAGTCAAAAACTGGAAATAATCTAAATATCTATTGACGGTGGAATGGATAAATAAAGTGAGTTGTATGTATGCCATGGAGTGCTATACAGCAGTGAAATGAACTACTGTTGTTCACAACAACTTAAATGAATCTTTGCAAACTATAATGTTGAACAAAAGAAGCCAGACGCAAAAGTGCATCTGTGATTCCATTCATGTATTGTTTCAAAATAGGCAAAACAAATCTATGGTGTTAGATGTCAGAATAGTGCTTTCTCTGCCAAAATGTTGTAGTGACCAGTAAGAGAAGAAGGAGGGGGCTAGAAATGCTTTATTTCCTAACCTGGTCATTGGGTGCATGAAAGTGTTCCTTCGAGGATTCAAGCACCATCTTGGTGAGAACCACTTACATTCAGTGTCACGTTCAGTGTAACTGATTCAACTGGATGATAGAGAGGTTGTACAGATTAAATTTCCAAACCAACTAAACATTTATTGCTTCATTTATTGTTAAGTCCTGAGAGTAAAAACACAAAGAGAAACTTTATATCAGCAAATTGTTCACAATCTAACAGAGAGATTTAAAAAAAAAAAAGTAATCTATTTTAAAACAAAATGTCCTCTCATGGAATTGTACAAATGGTTTTCAGAGCTTTGAGAAGCCAGGGAAGATGCTCAGATGTGGCACACTGAAAACTTACCAGGATTTTGCAGGTGAATGTGCTGGACTGAGAGTGGGGATTGGACCCAGAGTTGAGAGCATTTGCAAAAGGAAACATAGACAAATATAATTCAAATATGTGAATCATAGGAACATAAGGGCGTGAGATATGGCTAGAATTTAAAAAGCAAGACAGAAAAAAAGTAGGGGGGGGAGGCTGAGCAGGTAAGTCTTTTATTCCATCTTGGTGTTTTATCCTGTGGGACATAAGAGCTACTGGAGAATTTTTATTTAATCCAGCGTGAAGGATAGACGGTTAGAAGGTATGACTGGAGACTGGAAGATTAGGAAAGAGGTTCTGAAAAATTCAGATATATCTGTCAGGTTTTACCACAGTGATAAACAATCCAAAATCTCAGTGGTTTATAACAACAAATATTCATTTCCTCCAAAACCTTGGTGTCTTACGACCACAAACATTTATTTTTCACTCATGCATCTGCGGGTCAACTGAGGGTTGGTTTTAACTCAGCTGGGCTTGGCTGATTCACACGTGTTCTGTGGGTCTTTCATTTCAGGACCCAGGATGAACGAGCGATGGCTCCTCTGTGCCACGCTCTTCTATGGCTGGATGGCAGAAATGTGCAAGGTTTCCTGAAGCCTCTGCTCAGAGCTAGCACACTGTCCCTTCTGTCCACACCACGCTAGCCTCAGCTTCATGGCCAAGCTCAGAGTCTGGAGGGCACAGCGGGGTTCTCCACCCATACCATGATGAGGGGGAGAGTAAACATTGGCTGAACTTACTAACTCAATCTGGGCTTCCCTGGTGGCTCACATGGTAAAGCTTCTGCCTGCAATGCAGGAGATGCGTGTTTGATCCCTGGCTGGGGAAGATCCCCTGGAGAAGGGCATGGCAACCCACTCCAGTATTCTTGCCTGGAGAATCCCATGGACAGAGGCGCCTGGAGGGTTACAGTCCATGGGGTCACAAAGAGTCGACCACCACCGAGCCACTAACACACACATGCGTTAACGTAATCTACCAAGCTAAAGATTTTGAACATCCAAACTAGGGCAGACAGAGGACTGGACAAGAGGGCATCAGGAAAGCTGGGACCATAACCAGAGATTGTGTCTGAGCTGGTTGGCCTGGGCAGAGGTGGACTGCCACGTGGGAACACTTGGAAAGTATGTCAGAAGCTTCACCTCAGGAAAGGGCTTGGGAGAACTGGGTAGTCACTCTGGATCCATTCACAGATCTGACAATATTCCCGCCAAGGCTAGAAAGTCAGGAACACATCTCTCGAAAGCAATAATGAACAAGGAGAACTGAAATAAGGGGGAGGACAGGAGATCATGACGACATGGCGCTGACCTCAGATCTGTGGCAGTGACCTTCCTGGGAGCTCTCAAAAGACAGCCCCAGGGCAGAGAGAGAAGGACAGAAGGTAAGAGAAAGAAGGGAATGGGGAGAATCTAGGGTCCCTCCCAGTTTTCTAGTCTAAGAAACTGGGCGGGTACTAGTGTCCCCTGCTGGGCTCTGGAACCCAAAAGGAGAGAGAGTTTCAGAGAGAAGGCGGTAAGTTCACTCCGTTTGCTTTTAGATTGGAGCCGTGTAGCTGGGCACGCCTAGCGGAGAACTGAATGCCGAGCTATGGAGCGCCTCGCTTTAGTCTTTGACATTGTTTTCACACCCCNAGGGTTACAGTCCATGGGGTCACAAAGAGTCGACCACCACCGAGCCACTAACACACACATGCGTTAACGTAATCTACCAAGCTAAAGATTTTGAACATCCAAACTAGGGCAGACAGAGGACTGGACAAGAGGGCATCAGGAAAGCTGGGACCATAACCAGAGATTGTGTCTGAGCTGGTTGGCCTGGGCAGAGGTGGACTGCCACGTGGGAACACTTGGAAAGTATGTCAGAAGCTTCACCTCAGGAAAGGGCTTGGGAGAACTGGGTAGTCACTCTGGATCCATTCACAGATCTGACAATATTCCCGCCAAGGCTAGAAAGTCAGGAACACATCTCTCGAAAGCAATAATGAACAAGGAGAACTGAAATAAGGGGGAGGACAGGAGATCATGACGACATGGCGCTGACCTCAGATCTGTGGCAGTGACCTTCCTGGGAGCTCTCAAAAGACAGCCCCAGGGCAGAGAGAGAAGGACAGAAGGTAAGAGAAAGAAGGGAATGGGGAGAATCTAGGGTCCCTCCCAGTTTTCTAGTCTAAGAAACTGGGCGGGTACTAGTGTCCCCTGCTGGGCTCTGGAACCCAAAAGGAGAGAGAGTTTCAGAGAGAAGGCGGTAAGTTCACTCCGTTTGCTTTTAGATTGGAGCCGTGTAGCTGGGCACGCCTAGCGGAGAACTGAATGCCGAGCTATGGAGCGCCTCGCTTTAGTCTTTGACATTGTTTTCACACCCCCAATCTCTCCTCTCCTACCTAGCCTAAGTCTGAAATTGTAGTCATGATCCTTTAGATGTTCACTTTGTCTTTCTTCTCTGAGCGGCTTGCTTTTAGAATCAGTGTGCCTCGGGGAACTGTGGATTGAGAGATACACACTGCTGTGTTTAAAATAGATAACCAAAGACTTGCCTGGTGGTCCAATGGTTAGAGCTCTGTGTTCTCACTGCCAACGGCCTGGACTCAGTCCCTGGGTGGGGAAGTAGGATCCCACAAGCAGTGTGGTGCAGCCCAGAAAAAGAAAAGCCTATGGGGCCTCCACTTTGTTGCCACAGCAACATTCTATAAAGCCCTCAAATAAGAAGGACTATTTAACACCATCTGAACAATTAGAGATACCCTCGGCTACTCACAGCTTCCTTTCACATACGCAATTTCTCTCAACTGGGAACTATTTATGTTTCATGATTATTTTTGTACTTAGAGACTTTTAGTAGGTCTTCAACAAATGTTCTAAAACATTTATTTAAAAACAATAAAATAAAATAGATAACTAACAAGGACCTACTGTATAGCCTGGGGAAGTCTGTTCAATATCCTATAATAACCTAAATTTAAAAAGAATTTTAAAAAAAGATACATGCATATATATAACTGAATCACTTGGCTGTATACTTAAAACCAACAGAGCATTGTTAATCAATGTACTACAATATAAAATTTAAACACTTTTTAAAAAACGAATTGGCATGCCTCATTTAACACTGATCACTTGTGTTTTATCCCCCGATACACACACACACACACATACACACACACACACATACACACACACACACACACACACACACACTGATCTAAACTAAATTGTATGAGCATAATATCTTATATCTCTTTACGAGCTCCTATGGAATTCAACATAGTTATAGGCAAAAACCTAAATTAAAAAAATTTAAATGATTTTTTAAAAAGCCAAAACTGCATTGGGTGATTAACCACCTCAGTTAAGAATAATAATTGACAGCTATTATCCCAGGTTATGAAGTGGCATTGCTGTAAAGATCATTTTAAAAGATATCTCTGTTTATTTGGAGAAAGCCTGTTATAAATTTTCTTTAAAAATAGTACATTTTAAAACTGTTTCAATACTTATTTTTAAGTACTTATCTCCTGGTGTATATTGCCATGACTATATCTTTGTTCAATAAACATTGTTAAAATTATAAGCTAGATGTCTTCAATATGTTGTGTGGCAGGTGAAAATCAACCTGGTTTAAAGATTAGGCCAGAATGGTTTCCTTCCAAGAAGACAAGAATTGAAAGAAGAAGAATAACATGTTACAAATGTAAGAAAATACCAAGAAACACTATTTTCCGATGACGTGATTATGATTCTTTGCATACTTTCTTCATCACTGTCCAGTTTCTAAAAAGACTAGAAAAGGTGCAGTTTGAGGACCTCAGACCAACACATCTTGCTGCTGTTGTTTCGGAGGAGAGAACAGAAAACAGGTCTCTGACTTCCAGACCAGGGCTCTAAGATCCAATTGCTGGATCTCAGTAGGGCAAGATTAAAAGATCGAGCCGGGGCAGCTAAAATTAAAGGGAATGTTTTTCCGTCTTTTAGCTCCTTTTTTAAAGGTAGGATTTGAAACTTCATTTTGGGAGGTATTCAACAGGGACCTGGAAAACTGCTCTTAGCATTTTAACATAAATTAAGAATCATTTAAGCAGACCTCTATTCAGCTCTTGCCAACTGCGCATTTATTTTTCTGGTCAAGGAGGCTTTGCTGTTGCAAATGAAGGGGAAGTGAAGGCATTAGAGCTTGGGTATATCAGTTTTTTTAAAAAAGAAAAATGAATGTGAATGTTGGATTAACTTCCCTCATAGTCTTTATTCCATTTATCTAGGCCAGGGATTTGCCTCCCACCTTTCACCCCTGGTTCCCCACCACCACCACAGTGCTCTTGAAAACATTTTCTGAAAACAGGTGGCTAGGTAGAATCGGGACTTGCTGCAGGTGTTTCTTAAAAGCTCGTTAGCCCTCTGGAGAGCTATGAAAATAAAAGAGCTCCAGACCTAATGAGAGCTCAGTAAGCAAGGTGGTCGTTTGGAAGACCTAAGCTGTGGGGAGCTCTTTCCACTGCACCTGTAAAGAGAGATGAGTGCCCTCTGGGGACCATGGAAGCTTAGTTCCATTTTGGACAGGCAACCTCAAGAGCAGGAGATGGGCAGTGGGGAAATGAAGGATACACCGTTACTTGCTAATTCTAAACATATGTAGCCTGCACATTGGTGAGCTGCGATTGGCAGAGGATAAAAACAAAAATCTCCCTGAACTGCTTTCCTCAGTGACAGCTAGACTCCTTGATTTTTCCACTGGCACCCACGTTCCAAGCTCAGGAACAACAGAGGGCAGTCATTGCTCATGTCTGCATAGGACACTTGACATCCATGTTTTCATAGACAGATCATCTTCTGTGAGGCTGCAAAACATCCGTCTCACTCAGGCAGAGTGCAGAAATTTATATGCCCGCAGTCTGGTGGATTCAAAGTCACCGCAGACTGTACCTCTCCCTTTCCTTCTTGGCGTCCTCCACTTCCCGAAGCACAACCAGCAGCTGGATGGAGTGTGGCACAAGAGGTTTCTTCTCTACCCATTTCCCTTCCTAATAGAACATGGCAGAAGAAAGACCCTGTGACTCGACAAGTCAACAGCCGATTCAATTGAAGACGGCCCAAGTGGAGTCAAACTCAATCCGGAGTCTCTTCCATCAGAAGGAAGAAGGGGAGCCGGGTGGGGAGGGGAGGGGGTGTCACCAGTCACCTGGCATAGAACTTGAGAAAGGCACACACTATGAAGTTGCATGTACCTCAGAAACTGACAAGGCAGAGTAGATCCCATCATAACTAATATAGCCCAAAGCTGCCTTTTCACAGTGTTTGAGCTAGGACTGGCTGGTGCTCGATGTGGTCAGTCATGTCCAACTCTTTGTGACCCTGTGAACTGTATGTAGCTCACCAGGGTCCTCTGTCTATAGGATTCTCCAGGCAAGAATACCGCAGTGGGTTGCCATTTCCTGCTCCAGGGAATCTTCCTGACATAGGGAGAGAACCTGTATCTCTGTTGGCTCCTGCATTGACAGGCAGATTCTTTACCACCGGGGAAGCTCTGGCTAGAAAGGAAAACAAATTTCAGTCCGTTCAGTCGCTCAGTCATATCCGACTCTTTGAGACCCCATGGACTGCAGCGTGCCAGGCCTCCCTGTCCATCACCAACTTCCGGAGTTTACTCAAACTCAAGTCCATTGAGTCAGTGATGCCATCCAACCATCTCATCCTCTGTCGTCCCCTTCTCCTCCCACCTTCAATCTTTCCCAGCATCAAGGTCTTTTCCAATGAGTCAGTTCTTCACATCAGGTGGCCAAAGTATGGGAGTTTCAGCTTTAGCNTCCCACCAACAGTGTAAGAGGGTTCCCTTTTCTCCACACCCTCTCCAGCATTTATTGCTTGTAGACTATAAGCGTTCTTTTAAAAGAGCAATTAAATAAGTAGACTTTGTCAAATGTGATCATGGTGAAGAAGGAAGACATATAATAATCTTAGGATTGAGAAAGAAAAGATATGGAAAAGTGTTAATTATAAGCAAGTCAAATACAAATTTATACCAAATAAATTAGAAAATTAGTTGAAATTGATTATTCTTTAGGAAAAACTGAGTAATCAAAATTGACTCAGAAAGGAAGTGAAATCCTGAAAAAACAACAACCACAAAAGAAATTTAAGAGGTAACAGAAACCCTAAAAGGGCACAATGCCCAGATGATCTTCTGGGCACACTGTACCAAACCTGCAAAGAACAGATAATTCCTGTGTTATTTATACTGTTTAAGAACATTACAAAAGATGGAAATTTTTCAGTTCATTCTACAAATATAGCATAACACTGAATCATAACCAGATAAAAATAGAGGGGGGAAAACCACCCACAAACAAAACAAGAAACCCAGAGACAAATAGAGACAAAAATGCCAAATAAAATACTAGGAAATTTAACTCAACACTACATTAAGAGAATTACGTCATGGACTAGTAGTCTTTTTCACGGAAATGCTGGGATAGTTTAACATTAGCCTGTCCTTTACTGTAATTCACGACACTAAGAGCTTAAAAGAGAAAAACTAGATCATTCTCTCAGTACGTATGAGAAGACTTTTGCTAAAATTACTGATTATCTTGATAAGAAAGTTGTGTTAAGCAACCTGATAGAAGATCCTGCCAGAAACCTACACGATGCCTTCGATGAATCATAAAGATCATTCTCACTAAAGTGAAAGGTTCCGCCACTCTTATAATGCTTCAGCAGAAACTACTCTACCGCAAGGAAGACATATGATCCAGGAAACAGGTGATTCAACACAGGAAAAAGGCAACGGAAAGCCCCAAAAATCCGGCAGAAAAAAAACCCAGGCTGACAGCTGTGCATCAGGCCTAGAGAGTAATGGCAGGGGGTTGAACGGCTACAGGAAGGATAATTCCAAGAAAAAGGAAGAGATAAAACCGATAGAACAGTATTAGCATGTATTAAGATGAGATGGAGACTTCTTCAGCAGAGTTTTCGTGTGAATTAGTAATAGGAATCTAGAAAAGTAAGCAAAGAGAAAAAATTAGTTAACTATTAACTTGGGGGAGTTATTTAAGAAAATTAATTGAATTAGAGTACACTATATGACTCAGTGGCAAATAATATATATTGTCACAATAATGTTAAAGGTAAAGTCTAAATATTGATTTAACCAAATGGTGCTGAGAACCTGTTTGGGAAAATGAGATGAGAAGAGGCGTTGTTTATATATTGAAAGCCAATTCCTTAGCTTCCATAGTAGGGAGTCAGTAGATAATATCTAAAACTTAAAAAAAAAAAAAGTAGCATGTTATTTAGAAATGTTTATACTTAGAAATATAAAGGTGAAAGCCAGAGGATGCTGTGAGAATTAAGAATTGATACTGTTATCATGTAAGAAAGGAATCATCAGTCTATGTTCGATACAGGATACAGGATGCTTGGGACTGGTGCACGGGGATGATCCAGGGAGTTGATATGGGGTGGGAGGTGGGAGGAAGGTTCAAGATTGGGAACTCTTGTACACCTGAGATGGAAAAATAAAATAAAATAAAATTAAAAATTAATTAAAAAAAAAAGAATTGATAGTGTTGCCACTGATGTGTAGTAGCAGTGAAGAGGGACTGCAGGGCTTTGTCATTACACATCTCCTAAAACTCATTCACTTATTTAAGTATCTGCATGTATTACTTTNAGGAAGGTTCAAGATTGGGAACTCTTGTACACCTGAGATGGAAAAATAAAATAAAATAAAATTAAAAATTAATTAAAAAAAAAAGAATTGATAGTGTTGCCACTGATGTGTAGTAGCAGTGAAGAGGGACTGCAGGGCTTTGTCATTACACATCTCCTAAAACTCATTCACTTATTTAAGTATCTGCATGTATTACTTTGGTTAAAAAAAAAAAGTTAACATTAAATTCAGATTTAAAAGAAGAAAGAATAACAATACCCAGTAAGGATGCGGAGAAATGTATATTGGGTACTTTCTGTCAGAGTATCCTCTGACACTATAGGGAGAGAATAAACTATTATGAGCTTTCCAGAGAGCGTGTTGACAGAAAATAGCAAAATTTCAAATCCAACAGTTCCTCCTCTGGTGAATTATTTCGAGGAAAACAACACGGCAGATATGCAAAGATTTACCGAAAAGGGTGTCACAGCATCATTCTTTAAAATATTGGGACACTCTCACTATGCATGTACATTAGTAAGGGAGTGTTAAATAGATTATGCTCCTCCGTGCAATGGAATACTTGTAGGCTTCTTAACATAGTGATATAATGCAGTAGGGGGCTTCCCAGTTGGTTCAGCAGTACAGTGTCGCCTGCCAATGCAGGAGACCTGGGTTCCATCCCTGGGTCAGGAAGATCCCCCGGAGGAAGAAATGGCAACCCACTGCAGTATTCTTGCCTGGAGAATGCCGTGGACAGGGGAGCCCGGCGGGCTAGAGTCCACAGGGTTGCTAAGAATCAGACGCGACTGAGCACGCACGCACGCATAACGCAGTGGTTCTCAAATCACGCTCTGGGGAGTCTGCATTCACTTCCCAGGGCGGCCACAGCAAAGTAGCAAAACCCAGGGGGCAGAGCTGTGTCGTCTCACAGTTCTAGAGGCTAGGACGAGTCTTAGGTCCGGGTGCCTCAGCGTCAGCTCCTTCTGAGGGCTGGGAGGGAGAACGGCTTCCACCTTCTCTCCTAGCTTCCTGTGTGGCTGGTAATCTGCGGGGCTCCCTGGCTTGTGGCTACCTCACCCTTCTCCCTGCCTTCCTCTCCACATGGTGTTCCCTGTGTATGTGTGTCTGTCCCTGTTTCTGTGTCCAGTTTCTCCTTTTTTTCTAAGGACACCTGTCATATTGGATTGGAGCCCAACCTAATGACCTCATCTTAACTTGATCATTTGCAAAGTCTATTTCCAAGTCAGGTTATAGGCACTGGAGTTGGACTTCACCATCTTTGGGAGGAGAGATACAACTTAACCCACAACAGAGTCTTAGGGTTTCTGAAGATTCCTCAAAAACTACTGGAACTATTGGTCCTGAGATGGTAAATTCTGGAATTCTATTGCCCACTTCAACTAGAAACTTTCCATTTTTTATAAATTAGTATTCTGAGTGTTCCTGTGAAGGAAGGGTCTTCTACCTTCCTTTACTTCAAATACTACCTACCTACTACTTTAAAGTATTTAAAAGCTACCAAAATACAGCTATATTTTTGTTCCCAATATATTGCTAATTGAGAAAGGTAGTTTTCAAGCAGGTAAACATGTTCCCAGTTCTGCAAAACTACAAAATCCTTCTTTATATTTATATCTATTGTTCTTATATTTAGATTTATATCATTTTTTATATCACAAACCACCAAAATATTCACAGTATTAACAGGTTACAATTTTCAAGTGTCCTTTATATTTGTCTTTACATTTTTCTATATGTCTATTTTTTTAAGTGACATATCTGTGTAATAATAAAAGGCTATAACTATTTTTTAAAGCAAGAAAGAGATCACTTATAACATTTGGTAAATGCAGTTTGGTAAACTGATATAGTTTTGATCACCTGGCTTGGCTTATAAGAATTTCAAACTAAGATAATATGGATGACTATTCAGTTCTCTCCAAAAGATTGGCCTTGCCATTCAAACTTAGTTGGAAAAAACTGAGTCTATAAATCCAAGTGTCTATTTGTGGATAAACAGATAAACAAAACACAGCCTTTATAGACAAGGAAGTATTATTCAGCCTTTAAAGAGAAATTCTGACACGTTACAACATGGATAAGCCTTGAAGACATTATACTAAGTGAAATAAGCCAGTGACAAACTGACAAATATTATATGACTCCACTCCTCCAAGGTACTTAGACTAGTCAAATTCATAGAAACAGAAAGAAGAATGGTGTTTACCAGGGGCTGAGAGGAGGGGTGAACGACGAGTTATTGTTTAATGGGTACAGGGCTTCAGTTTTATAAGATGAAAAATAGCCCTGGAGGTGGATGGTTGCACGACCATGTAAGTGTACTGAATCTTACTGAATGGTGCCCTTAAAAATGGTAAAATGGAAAATTTCATGCCATGTATCTTCTACCACAATTTAAAAAATAAACTAAAGAAACTAAATATAAAAGAAATTGAATCTCTAAACACTTCAAGGCAGTGTATACCTAGCTGACATTCATTTTAAATTTCTTAAACTCATTTATTTGTTATTTTTTCATCGTTATGATCATAATCACCATTTTCATCTAGACTGTCATCAGCCCTGGGATTTCTTTGGAAGGAATGATGCTAAAGCTGAAGCTCCAGTACTTTGGCCACCTCATGCGAAGAGTTGACTCATTGGAAAAGACCATGATGCTGGGAGGGATTGGGGGCAGGAGGAGAAGGGGACGACCGAGGATGAGATGGCTGGATGGCATCACTGACTCGATGGGCGTGAGTCTGAGTGAACTCCGGGAGTTCGTGATGGACAGGGAGGCCTGGCGTGCTGCGATTCATGGGGTCGCAAAGAGTCAGACACGATTGAGGGACTGAACTGTCATCATCAGATGGTCTAGGAAACCAGTTGCATGCTTTACTCCAAAGACTGTTTTTCATTTCATCACACAAGCAGCATACATATTTTTCAGTGAAAAACACTAGAAGAGCTCTGAGAAAGTCCTTCTTTGGAATTCTTTGATGGCTTCACCTAACCTCAACATTCC
Organism: Neotragus moschatus; assembly: GCA_006410615.1. NCBI lineage: Eukaryota > Metazoa > Chordata > Mammalia > Artiodactyla > Bovidae > Neotragus > Neotragus moschatus. The sequence continues at coordinate 605,954 of SJYA01002353.1, forward strand.
CTTCCTTGCCCCTCAGGGAAACCTTTCCCCAGCCCAGCACCTTCCACCTCCCAGCCACAAGAAGGCTAAATGAGATAATCAGAAAAGCCATTCAAGGAAAGAAGGAAGAAGCAGCTACATATTCCACAAGGCAAGGAACAAGAAAACACAAATCTGTTCCAGTTCTCCAGTTTCACCTTAAAGGCACAAGACTGTAGATGCTTATGAACAGCTTTTCAAAGCCTAAATTCACGGCCTCTCCACGCAGGAGGTTACCAGCATCTGAAGAAAAACAACCACTACCAGAAAGGCTCCTCTTTGTTTTCATTCTTTGCAGTCCTTCAGGAAACTCTTGATAATGTGAAATGTTATTACTGCAAATGTTGGCCCAGGCAAGTTTACCCTAGAGTCTGACTATCACTGGCTGTTCACAAAATAAAATCATTTTTAAAGCCTGCGAGGAGAGCCAAGTGCAAACCACAAATCAGAAAACCACCAAGGCAGGCTGGCCTCGCTGCCAGAGTTTAATGTGATCTAATGGGAGGACAAGAAGATGTGAGAATTTGATTTTACAATGCTCCATGTAACATTTGGCTATACAAAGGGGTTGGACCCAACTTCCCCATCCTTAAGCAAACATTTGAAGTAATGTTTTACTCTCTGATCAGTTTTAATTCTGTCAACCAGCGTGTAGAGACTCAGCCTACCCTGCTCATTTTAAAAGTGCCGTCTATTTTGGGTGGTTATAGATTTGTTTAATATTGATTCATATAAAATGAAGATGGGCAGGTGGGGAAGGGGCCAGGAAAATAGGATGAAGCTATTTAGTGGCAGTGTCTCAACTGGATTGCAGCTCTCGTCTGCATTTGTGATTTATTCCATGGTGGGAGGACAGGGGACAGAGCTCGCTGAAGAGCATTTTTTCACGAGCAAAAACTAACCCCAGTGAGAAAGAGTCAGATCTGGGCTGGATCACGTTGCCCAGTCTCCCACCAAATGGGAATGGAACTCAAATGTAACTCTATTTCCCATCATTCACTTAAAAAAGAAAAAAGAAAATGGTAGCACCATTGAAACTCTCTGCCCATGGCAAATTAACACCTGATGGATCTATGGTGTAAGGAAGGTCCATCATGAAATGCCGTGTAAGGCATATATACAATGAAAAACAAATGAAAGTCACAGTTCATGCTGTTCTTATTTCTGTTGCCAGGAGAATGAGACTCAGATCTCTTTCCCTCTTCTTACAGAATACTGCATCTGAACAATGCCAAACTCCTACTTACATTGTCATCTTAAAGCAATTACAAGGTGGACCCAGTGAAGAAATGCCAAATCCACAGACTGTAGTTTCTTAATGTAACAGTTGCTAAGTTAAGTACAACATGTCCCAGGATGCAGGAAGAAAATATTAGAACTTTTAGTTCTATGGACTTTTTATCTAAAAAAATAAGAGCGTAAGCCTCGCTAACAGTTAAAATGGAAATGACACCAGGTATGGTCCATTTGGTTCAGATATAGACCGAGGATCCCGTAGCATCGGGGGCTTGTGAGTCTTCCGGAAGGAAGCTCAGGGTTCCACAGTGCTGAGGGTGTGACACAGGTTGCCTCAGTGCAGGGAGGCTGGGCTGCAGTAATTACGGACCAAACATGCCATGGCTTGGCACAGAAGAAGTTTATTTTTAGCTCAGGGAGTCATTCTGGTGATCAGATCAGCAGAGGAGCTCAAGTCACTCAGGCACTCAGGTTAACGAAACTCTGCCAACTTCCACTCAGGGTCAGCATGGCCATCACCTTATCTCCCAGCCCGAGGAAGGACAGGACATGGAGAATGTTTTTTATGGTCCCAGCCTAGAAGAGGCACATATTGTTCCAGCTCCCCTTTCTTTGACTACAACTTGGTCTCATAGTCACGTAAACCACAAAGGGGAGGAGAGGGGTGGGAAATGTGCCTGGTTATCAGCCCAGGAAGAGGAAGAGGCGCACAGCCTCCACCACCGAGGTCCTCGTGCACGCAGCGTATTGCCATTGCCGTGTATCTCTCTCTGCGTGTTCCCTTCTCAGATTTAACCATTGTCAGGAAACTTAATCTCATAAAATGAACAGGTGGCTTAAAAAGATTTCTACCAAAATGTCACAAATTGAAAAATAATACTAATAATCCGAGCACGAGCCCAGTAAGGAGAAGACCAGAGGTGCAGCATCTCATATTTTTAACTCTATCAGTCATAGTCTGAGGCTCGACAAAAAGACTATTAAATTACTTCTGATAAGAAGCAGATTAAAAATTATCAAAGAAAGTACATTTATTTAAAATGCATATTTATATCCACTTATAATAAGGAACCTCACTATATATGTCCCTCTCTCTCTCTCTCTCTCTCTCTCTCTCTCTATATATATATATATATATATACATCATACATATATAACATTGCTAAGAAGAATGTGAACATAATTAACAAAATACTTAAGTAACTGTAAAATAAGCTGGAGATAAGCTTCTATATTAGATTATATGAATTTAATCTGGGTTATTTAAATTTAGCAGCTTAAAGTCATGCTATACCCAATCTCATACTTTGAAAAAAAACGTATTAACCTTGCTGATAGATGTTTAGAAGCCTCTTTTGAGATTTCTGATTCAACAACAAAATATAAAACCCACAAACAATTGGATTCTCCTCATTTTTTCTTTCCCTTGTATTAAAATGGCAAAATAATATATGTATAACAATATGGCAACAAACAAAGGTATATTCCTTTGTCACACAGAAAAAGGTTAGAGTTTTTAGAAATAATTAAAGTGTATTATGCAGCATTGGAGTTTGATTTATAGATGAATGAAAGCACAGGTGTTTCTATATATCTCAGGTTATGGTGCCTGCTAGATCATTTTCAATAGTTGAACATACAATGATTCGTGTGTATGAATGTGTGCATCAGTGCATACGCACCTCTCTTTCTTGCTCTCTCTTTCTCTCTCTCCCTCTGTCTCTGTTTCTCTCTCTCTATGTATATATATACTATTGGAGAAGGCAATGGNGGTGCCTGCTAGATCATTTTCAATAGTTGAACATACAATGATTCGTGTGTATGAATGTGTGCATCAGTGCATACGCACCTCTCTTTCTTGCTCTCTCTTTCTCTCTCTCCCTCTGTCTCTGTTTCTCTCTCTCTATGTATATATATACTATTGGAGAAGGCAATGGCACCCATTCCAGTACTCTTGCCTGGAAAATCCCATGGACGGAGGAGCCTGGTGGGCTGCAGTCCATGGGGTCGCTAGGAGTCGGACACGACTGAGCAACTCCGCTTTTACTTTTCACTTTCATGCACTGGAGAAGGAAATGGCAACCCACTCCAGTGTTCTTGCCTGGACAATCCCAGGGACGGGGGAGCCTGGTGGGCTGCCGTCTCTGGGGTTGCACAGAGTCGGACACGATTGAGGTGACTTAGCAGAGAATGTATATTCTCAGCAGTCATTCAACCAATATTTACTATCAAGTACCTATCCATACTCATGGAATCTACGTTAGTGTCAACAGTAAATTTAACAAGAACATATTTTAAGAGAAAATTGTGTAAGTGTATCCGTTGATGGAGCAACTACTTTGACTGAAATGTTAGAAAAGTTTTCTGGGATGAGTTTACTGAGGTAGCACAAATATATTTGCTCCACCATTCACAGACATTCATAGACAAGTCACTGCAACAAAATACTTATTCATAGGCAAGCCACTGCAACAAAATGTCAACATTTAGAGACATTTAGAGAGACTAGAGCTCACATCAGAGAAGGCAATTGCACCCCACTCCAGTACTCTTGCCTGCAAAATCCCGTGGACGGAGGAGCCTGGTGGGCTGCAGTCCATGGGGTTGCTAAGAGTCTGACACGACTGAGCGACTTCCCTTTCACTTTTCACTTTCATGCATTGGAGAAGGAAATGGCAACCCACTCCTGTGTTCTTGCCTGGAGAATCCCAGGGACGGGGGAGCCTGGTGGGCTGCTGTCTCTGGAGTAGCACAGAGTCGGACACGACTGAAGCGACTTAGCAGCAGCAGCAGCAGAGCTCACAAAAATGATGAAGATTTGGGGCTTAGTGACTATAACTTCTGAGAGATTTGAAGAGTTTATGGGAGAAGGGCAGTATATAAGAGAAAACTGAGGATTATACATGTGTTCTAACCATGAAATGTTGAAGTCATCTTAGAAAATCATACCTTGGTCAAAAGTTGCTTAAAGAATCACCAGTCTTTTCTCAGTACTTGGAGCAAAAGTAGTGTTCTTGGCAGCCAAGTCCTATGAGCCAAAGCTGGGAGTTGAGGGCAATATTCTGTCACGGGAACTGCAAATGCAGGTGGGTCTCCATTCCATGCTATTGACATCCTGCACATGCTTCTTGCAGACCAGCTCCACACCAAACAGTGCTACTTCATTTCAGTTATTGCATTCTTCTACTCTGTTTGGTTGCTGTTTATATTTTCTAACTCTTTGTTTAAAACTCCTTGTAACTGCTTACTCTATGCATTCATTCCTGGATCATTCTTACAATCATTACTCTGAACCCTCTCTCAGGTAGGTGGCCTATCATCACTTCACTTAGTTGTTCTTTCGAGGTTTTATCTTGTTCCTTTGTCTGGAACATGTTTCTTTGCCATTTCATTTTGCTTAAATTTCTATTTATATTTTTACATATGTCGTATGTTAGTCATGTTTCTCATGAAGAAGTGGCCCTCTGCAGGGGATGTCCTGTGTGTCCCAGCAGTACACTCCCTTCTCATTACCCAAAGGCCAGGGACCAGCTCATCCTGGGGTAGGTTCTGATCTGTTTGTGGATTCAGTTTCACAGGCTGCAGGAGCATAGTTTTCTTGCTTCTGGTGTCTGCCCCCTGGTGAGTGAGGCTGATCGAGGCACTTGTGAAAGCTTTATGGTGGGAAGGTTGGTGCCTGCCCATGGGTAGATGGAGCTGGGTCTTGTCTCTCTATTGGACAGGGCCTTATATGTCTACAGGTGGCTATAGGTTCAGAAAGTCTTTAGGCATCCTGTCTGCAGATGGGTGGAGCTGTGTTCCCATCCTTTTAGTCGTTTGGCATGAGGTATTCCAGCACTGGAGCCTACCGGTTGTTGGGTGGGGCTAAGTCTTGGTGCTAATGACACAAGCAAACTGTCTGCCTCCAGCAAGAGTCCATGCAGAGGAACATGCCCTGATATGCCTACCAACAGCTTTTATGACACCAGAGAGAGCCACAGCTGCTCCCTATCATTCCCCCCATAGACGCTCAAAGACCAGCAGGTAGGTCTGGCCCAGGCTCCTATGAAGTCACTGCTTTTGCCTTTTGTCCCACAGCATGCAAGACCTTGTGTGCACCTTCCAAGAGTAGAGTGTCTGCTTCCCCAAGTCCTGTGGAGCTTCTGCAATCAAGCCCCATTGATCTTCAGAGTCAAATGATTTGGGGGCTCCTATTTCTAATGCAGAAAACACTGGCATATTATATTTTCTTGGGCTCCAAAATCACTGTGGACGGTGACTGCAACCATGAAATTAAAAGACACTTGCTGCTCGGAAGGAAAGCCATGACAAACCTAGCAGCATATTAGAAAGCAGAGACATCACTTTGCTGACAAAGGTCAGAATAGTCAAAGCTATGGTTTTTCCAGTAGTCATGTACAGATGTGAGAGTTGGACCATAAAGAAGGTTGAGCGCCAAAGAATTGATGCTTTTGGATTGTGGTGCTGGAGAAGACTCTTGAGAGTCCCTTGGATGGCAAGGAGATCAAACCAGCCAACTCTAAAGGAAATCAACCCTGAATATTCATTGAAAGGACTGTTGCCTGAAGCTGAAGTTCCAATACTTTGGTCCCCGGATGTTAAGAACCAACTCATTGGAAAAGACCCTGATGCTGGGAAAGATTGAGGGCAGGAGAAGGAGGCAACAGAAAAGGGTGAATGGCATCACCGACACAATGGACACGAGTTTGAGCAAACTCTGGAGATAGTGAAGGACAGGGAAGCCTGGCAAGTTGCAGTCCATGGGATCCCAAAGAGTCAGACATGGCTTAGCAACTGAACAACAACAACTACAACAGGCTGGGGAGCCTGAGGTGGGGCTCAGAATTCTCATTCCTAAAACAGAACTTCTGTGATATACTTATTCTCCAGTTTGTGGATCACCCACCCACCTGGGGGGTATGGGGTTTGATTTTATCACAAGGGCACCCCTCCTACCGTCTCATTGCGGTTTCTTCCTTGTCTTTAGAACATCTGTTTTGGTAGGTTCTGGTCTTTACTGATGGCTGTTCTGCAGTTAGTTGTGATTTGGGTGTGCTTATGAGGGGAGGTGAACTCAAGGTCCTTCCTCTCTGCCATCAGATCAATGCTACTTGAATCAACACCTTGTCCAAGCAAGAGGAAAACCAGTGGAGAGCCTTAAAAGCTACCCAAGCAGGATCATCCAGCGCCAATGGCTATCAAGATATATCTAATTTGTAAGCTATAGGCACATAAGCTATAACTTATAGGAATGGATGAAATCAAAGCTGAAGACAGGAAGAAAAGCAGAAGTCATAAATGGCAGCCTGTTTTTGGCCAAGCCACTAAATGAGCTTTGTTTGCCTTGGACAATGTGGTGTTTTTTTTGTTTTTTTTTTAACGGTGTTATCCGACTACACTTGAGCAAACTGAAATTGCCCCCAAATTGGGCAATCTCATCCTACAAAATCAATTTCCAGCTTCTCTTGAAAAATTAGAAGTTATCACAACACTGGGCTCATGTTTCCACTTGGCAATAATTGGAGAGAACTGAGAAGTCGAGGCTACCCTAACAATGACCGTGTGTCTCTCAGCCACTGCTCTCATGGAGTTCAGTAGTTTCATTCACCTGCTTGCTCCCTGTAGGCATCCAAATTTATGACCTTCTGGTTAAAATCAGAGAAGAGGTTTGAGAAATGGAAGAATTTGCCTCCTGCTATAGCTCTTTATAAGCCTATATAAAGCTTTCCCCCCTATCTAAAGTTTTATTCATCTTTTTATTCTCATAGGACCCTACTATTCCCTGGGATGTGCACAGAATGGAGATTCCCTAAGTATTTTTCTGAAGTTTTTTTTTTGGGGGGGGGTGGGTTGGCTGTTTTGGTTTGTGGGGTTTTTTTTTAGCTTCAGATAAGTCAGTGTTTATACCTAATTGCACCTTTTAAAACATGAATTTGATGTTAATTTATTCAATGGCATGTTCATAGTTCATTCCTCCTGTTCACTGTCATCACCTTGAAGATCTGCTCTGATCAGAGTAATATTAATAAAACAGTAACGGCCCATTACCTGTCCAATTTCCTTTAAAATTGGAAGATCTTACAGAATTTTTATTACCTCCTGCTGTGAATAGTATGAATTTGCACACACAGAGTTGGGTAATACAGGGAGTTCTGTGTAATGCAAAGAATATAATAAAGCCTTAAAAAATATGAAATGAAATTTCCTTTTCAGCTGATTGGGCTTTTCCTTAGTTTTCCCTACCTTCCTTCACTTGGAAAGATAATGGAGAACTGAGATCATACGTCTTGATGAATGAAGTAACAGGGGAGATAGAAAGAGGAGAAATTTCCATTCTCAAAAAGAAGGAAAACTGCTACCTCATAGAGTCTACTGTATCAGAATCTGACCAAGTTTCACTGGCTTTGGCAATAAATTTTTCCTGCAATTTGGAAATACAAAGGAATTGTACAATCAACATCATAGAAATGCCAGAATCACTTATCTGCACACCCTCAATCATTGTATTTTAATTTTCTCACTTTTCTTCTGCCAACTGAAGAAAGCAAGAAATGAGCTGATATTAAAAATAAGATACAGCAAGTCTGAAATGGCAGTTAGGAGATGAATAATAAAACTTATGGTCAAAAGTTTCCTCTCACTTTCAACAGTTCCCTCAAACCAAAAATAATAAAGATAAATTTTATTTAATCACATTAGCTCATTAATCACATAAAGGTCCAGCTGTTGACTCTTCACCTTTCCCAGTAGGGCTAAGAAAATCAACAAACTAATAAAATAAAATGAAGTCTCTAACCAGAAATTTGAAAAAAAAAAACCGTCATTAATGATTAAGAATAACGTACCCTTGAGGTTCAAGTTAATTTTTCCAAAATTTTGTTTTAAAAAATCAGGAATATTAACTAAACCAAACAAATGGGGTTTTTTTGCACCCTCTATTTTACAAATAAGAGAGATTTTAACGAGCTTCCCTGTTCATCTTGATTAAATCAGAATTTTAGGAAAAAGTAATCTAGAAGAACTTCAGAAATGTGAAGTTCAAGTTCAACTAATGAAGGGACAAAGACTTTCATTTTAGCTGAATGATCCTCCCATTTCTGTGTCAGCTTCGCACTCTATTAGATCGTCCAGAACAAAAGGCTCAGACCCTCCCACTGGGACTCTTTAGCTGGAGCCCTGGGCACTATTGTTGATTTTATCCTAAAGGGCTTGGGAACACATTTTACAAACATGAAAATAAAGAGCAAATAAGTGTGAGAAACATTCAGTGAAAGAAGGTCAATGGGAATAGCTCACATGCTGTCAAAGCCCCACTGGATTTCTTTTAAAATGCTGTAGGTAGATGCATTTTTGGTTGCTGTGTTTAATCAGATAGAGGTTTCAAAATGATATGCACTTGTCTCTTTCCTTATGTGGAAAATAATCCCAATTTTTCAGGGAAGAATCTTCTGGTGGGTTACCAACTGCTAGGCTCCTCCTAGCAGATGAGATACAACCAAATACCTTATTTGCAACCTGAGACTCAAGGATGCTTTCTTTGGACAAATCAACATTGAAATTCCCCTTTCTAAGGTTGCCCGGTACAAATGAAGCATAGGAGTCCCATGACTCCGGCACACATTTCTCCTCTTCTGACTAATCTGGCCAGGCGTGTATTCAGGACTAGGAAGTCAGGGACTACCCACCAGATGAATGCTGCTTCACGTTGGTTTTGATGTCACTTTCCTCTCAACTAAAAGTGAAATAACGAATCACATGATAACTTCATGATGAATTTTGCACATGCTAAAATATCAAAGAGAAGACGTTGTTTCTTGACTTTCCAGTATATGTGAAGCACATTTTGTACTGGAACAAACAACTTGAAAATGTATTACATTCACAAATGGCATCTGAAGAGAACAGTTGCTTATGTGACTGTAAAAGAGAGAAACTCCAACCATTGATAGAGGGCTGCCAGAAATACTAGGGAAAAAAACACCAAAAGCTTTCTCGGTTTAAGTTAAGGAATAAAATTAGTCTCCTACAAATCCTACCCTTAAATCAAAAGATGAAAATCATCCAGCTTTATTATACAGACCTTTCCAACTAACCATATGAATAATTCAGCCTAAGAAAGCCACTATTATCCAGCATGGAATCTCTAATACGCAATTGAAAGTTTTCTTAGGATCTCAGAGGACTTCCAAGATTGCATTTTTTATGACGGATGGTGGTTATGACTAACTAAAATTCTACCACAAAATATAAAGTGGGCTGCAGACTAGAAGTCTATTGACTCGTCAAGCATTTGGTCACTAAGAGCTACCCAGAAAAGACACACCCAGTACAAACCTATATCCATTCCATCACTGACTAAGTACACATTTATTGAGGGCCCACCACACACTGAGTCTCATGATGGAAGCTGGGGTGTGAACAAGATAGACATGGCTTCTCGTGGAGAAGGAAAAGGGTCTAACTCTCTCATCCCGAACCTCTCAAGCTACTCATGGTAGCAATGTCTCAGAATAATGAAGGTGCTATTATCAGTGGTGTCAGAATGAGAGAACTCTTAGTTCCATTATTCACAAGACCAAAAGATTGATGGGGAACAGAGAAAAAAACTGTTCAAATCACTTTTATCGGTGAAAAAAAAATTACATGGAGTTTGCAATAGACTGAATGTTTGTGTTGCTGTTGCTGCTACTAAGTCACTTCAGTTGCCCCGCCAAATGTATATGTTAAAATCCCAACTTCCATAAAGAAGATGTGGTACATATAACAACAGACTACTTTGCCAACTAAGGTCCAGCTAGTCAAGGCTATAGTTTTTCCTGTGGTCATGCATGGATGTGAGAGTTGGACTCTGAAGAAGGCTGAGCACCGAAGAATCGATGCTTTTGAATTGTAGTGTTGGAGAAGACTCTTGAGAGTCCCTTGGACTGCAAGGAGATCCAACCAGTCCATTCTGAAGGAGATCAGCTCTGGGATTTCTTTGGAAGGAATGATGCTAAAGCTGAAACTCCAGTACTTTGGCCACCTCATGTGAAGAGGTGACTCATTGGAAAAGACCCTGATGCTGGGAGGGATTGGGGGCAGGAGGAGAAGGGGACGACAGAGGATAAGATGGCTGGATGGCATCACTGACTTGATGGGCATGAGTCTGAGTGAACTCTAGGAGATGGTGATGGACAGGGAGGCCTGGCGTGCTGCGATTCATGGGGTCGCAAAGAGTCGGACATGACTGAGCTACTGAACTGAACTGATGAACCATAAAAAAATTAAATAATGTCATTTGCAGCAGCATGGATGGAACTAGAGATTATCATGCTAAGTGAAGAAAATCAGAGAAAAACAATACCACATGATATCACTTATATATGTGAAATCTTTGAAAAGTACACAAATTAACTTCTTTACAAAATAGACTCACAGATATAGAAAACAAATGTATGGTTACTACAAAAGAAAGGAAGGGGGAGGGAAAATTAGGAGTTTAGGATTAACAGATATACACTACTACATATAAAACAGATAAATAGCAAGGACTTACTGTATAGCACAGGGAACTAGAGTCATTCTCTTGTAACCTAAAATGGAAAAGTCTCAAAAAGAATAGATACACGTTATATAGCTAACTCACTCACTTTTCTATACACCTGAAGCTAACACAACATTGTAAATCAACTATACCTTCATTTTAAAAAAGTATAGGGATGCATATTTTCAACTAGTGTATCATATGGGTTCTTCCATAACATTGACTTTTGCACAATATTGGGTTTGAAATTTTTCATTCATGTTTATTCGTGATGTCATAGTTGGCTGTCACTATCAGTTCAGTTCAATTCAGTCGCTCAGTCGTGTCTGATTCTTTGCAACCCCACGAATCGCAGCACGCCAGGCCTCCCTGTCCATCACCAACTCCCGGAGTTCACTCAGACTCACGCCCATCGAGTCAGTGATGCCATCCAGCCATCTCATCCTCTGTCATCCCCTTCTCCTCTGGCCCCCAATCCCTCCCAGCATTATGGTCTTTTCNTGAGTTAAATTCACCCATTCCAGTCCATTTTAGTTCGCTGATTCCTAGAATGTCAATATTCACTCTTGCTACCTCCTGTTTGACCACTTCCAATTTGCCTTGATTCATGGACCTAATGTTCCAGGTTCCTAGGTATTATTGCTCTTTATAGCATCAGACCTTGCTTCTATCACCAGTCACATCCAAAACTGGGTATTGTTTTTTGACTATATGAATAAACCACAATAGGTGAATATTTAAAAACAAGCCCAAAAAATCCCTACCTCTCAATGTAATGGTATTAGGAGGTGGGGCCTTTGAGAGGTAATTAGAATTACATGAGTCCATGAAGGTGAATTCTTTGTGAATGAGATTAGTGCCCTTAAAAGAGTCTCAGGAGAGCTTTCTTCCCCTCTCTGTCATCCACCATGTGAGGGTACAAGGAGAAGTCAGCTCTCTGTAACCCCGAGGAAGGCTCTCCCTGGAACCCACCCATTCTGGCACCTCCTTTATGGACTTTTGGCCTCCAGAACTGTCTGGAGAACAATCTGGGCTACAGAACCCTCCAAAAGAGAGATAAATGTCTGCTGTTTATAAGCCACCCAGTCTGTGATATTTTTGTTATAGATCCCTGAACTAAGGCAAAGTTGATGTGAACTGTTTTTGTTTTATTATTGTTTTCCTTGTCTTGTTTCCTTGAAGATCAGATGATGAATGGATGGGAGTAAGATGAATGTTATCAGCCACACAACACTAATTCTCATTTAAAGTTTTGTTGGCTCTGAGCTGACCCAGACAGACATCTCTGTCATCATCACCCCCTTATCAATTTTATTTATTATATCCATGAAACGTGTGTCGGTATCACCTAAACAGTACCAAGGACCTGGTCAGAGAATGTATCTCAATATATATCTGCATGTATTGAATAGCTAATGGATTAGGTAGTTTAGAAATTGCACCCAGGCTGGCAAATGCAGATGGGCTGGAGCTGTATGAATGTGTAATAAAAATCTAATAAAACATTTGAGCAAACTCACACATCTGTGGGCAGATGGGAGGTATTACGTAATATAGGTCATTGCTACGGCAACCTCTAACCCCCTGGCTACTGCGCTGGGCCAAGGTTGAGTGTACAGGGCCTCTTTGAGTTTTCTTTCTCTGTCAACATTCAGAGAAATCACTTTTTAATCTCTCTAAAATGAACTATGAAAAATAGGAAGGCTTTGGCTCACACTCATACAAACGATGCACAAAATACCCCAAATCGTTGAACCAGGACCCTAGGTCTTACTGCTCATATTTGTTTGTCTTTGAAAACATAATATTTCCATGAATACACTTTGCTTCTCACCAGATATCTTCCTCCCTGATAAATGCACTAGATGGGAATGTTCGAGGTGGCTCTTTCATGTAGCTTTGGAGAGTAATTTTAGAAGTGGTCAAACAATTGGTTATACAAACCAAAAAAACAGAGTGAGAGATAGGTTTGGAATTTTCAAAAAGGCTATATTCACCAGACCATGTAAATAATATGAAACTAATATTCAGAAATCCTCACTTCAAAGATGTGTGGGTTTGGTGTATATAAATTTTACTGGATTCCAGAGTAACATTAGAATTTCCTCTGTCTACTGACTAATCTTCAACTTGATATTCTAGAGTGACTTTCTCATCTGGGTGAAAGTTATATCTCCTATAGTGTTAAATATTTAAGGTACATAAATCTGGAAGATGGGGGTTATGGGAAAGTGGGGAATCTACTTCTACAGCATCTGGGTGAAAAACTATCTAAGAGAATTTAGGGAAATGTGTTTTAGAGATAGAACATTTACAAAAGCTTTAGGGTTAGCTATACTTGGATTCAGGCTTCCCAGGTGACTCAGTGGTAAAGCACCCGCCAGCTAGTGCAGAAGACACAGGTTCAATCTCTGGGTTGGGAAAATCCCCGGGAGAAGGAGACGGCACCCCACTCCAGTATTCTGGGAAATCCCATGGATGGAAGAGCCTGGCAGGCTACAGTCCATGGAGTTGCAAAAGAGTTGGACAAGATTTAGTGACTAAAACAATCAGCCCTATCACTTTTTTGGTCTTGTGACCTAGGACAAGTTCTTTAACCTTTATTACTCAATGTTCTCATCTGTAAAATGAAGATAATAAAAGCACCTACCTCCTAAAATGGTTGTGAGATTTAAATGAATTACTGTATATAAAGCACTTACAACAGTGCCCAGTACATCATTAAGTACTCAATAAATGTTAGTAATAATTATCATTGTTGTATTTAAGACAAAGGGAAAAAAATTCAACTAGAAAAATGATTGTTCAACTATCAGAATCCTGAGCCCAAGCAGTAAGGCCAGTGAAAATTAATGACCTCAAAATGCCATAAGTCAGTTCTTAAAAATTCTCATTAAAAGTTAGGATCATTTATCACACACTTCGGCTTTGCTCTCTTAGCCTCTTTTGGTCCATCAATGCCAAAGAATTGCTAAAATGAGGCCTATCACTGAAAAAAGGTATGTCTCATCATTCAACACAAAATTCTAGGAACAAGAGCTGTGAAGTGGAACACGGCTATCAAACTTATCAGTTTGAAAGATGCTGTTTCCCAGATCGGCCTACACAGAATTTCAAAGGTGAAATTAGAACTCTGTATTGTGATCCATAGTGTATTTTATTATGAAAACTTTCTTATCTATACAAATTTGTAGAAAATATTGTAACAAACAATGGTATACTCATCTCATACAGCCTTTTAGAAACAGACAGCCTACTGAGCACACTTGTCAGCAGAAAATACAGAGCATGGGGCTGCCATGTGGAGCAATTGCAGAAGGTACAGTTCTTGGAATGGAATGTGAATGACCCCTGTGGGTGATAACACATTGCATTCTATGTGAAGGGTGTCCCCTGGGATTGAGCAAAACCTGCATGCAATCAAGAACTCCAGTAACCACTTCCTTGGATCACTCAGGAACTCTGTCCAGAATCTGCTGTTGATTAGTCTCAAGCCCATTTTTAAACCTTTATTATATATGTATCTCTTAGTATTGATTTCCTCTCTTTGTACTTAGTATGAAATTATCATTCTTTATGAATCCTTCTGCAACTTGCTTTTTATGAAAAAACATTATCCTTCTATTCATCCATCTAGTTCCAGTTCATTCAATTTAACAGTTGAATAGGATGATTATATGAATAAACCAGTTTACTTAATTAGCCATATGCCTTTCAGGGAACGCTCAGGGGTTTCCTTCTTCCTGCTTTTTTAAAATGAGAGCATCAAAAGTTTTCAATAAATGTAAGCTATTATTACACCTCTTGTTTCGCATTTCCTACCTTGGTGAACAATATCTACTCTATGCTCCTTCTGTGTGCTTCCTTTAATTCAGTTATCTTAAAAGGCTTAAAACTATGTTACCTAGGCTTGGGAACTTCCCTGGTGGTCCTGTGGTTAAGAATCCACCTTCCAACGCAGGGGATGTGGGTTTGATCGCTGGTCAGGGAACTGAGATCTCACATGCCGTGAGCAACTAAGCCTGTGAGGCACAACTAGGGAGCCCGTATGCTCTTCAGCCTGGGGGCCACAACTAGAGAAAGCCCATGTGCTGTAAGGAAGACCGAGCACAGCCAAAATAAATAAATAATCATTTTAAAAACTTTACCAGACTGCCTCATAGCACAAGATCCACGTATGATTAGGTCTGGCCAATCAAAGGCAACCATGAAAGGTGTTCAGCATGATGGTAAGATAGACTCTGTATGCCTGCCATTTCTGCTGCGGCTGATAAATGTGGTCATGGAGGTACCGGGTTTTCTCATGCAGTGATGGAAGGGGTCCTAATGTCCAGCTACTCATGAGGTTTGAGAGGCAGGGTGTCACGTATCTGTTTTGTCAGTGTGAATCATGGCAGCTCTGCTGTGGGTCTGGAACTGGCTGTGGCAGCACCTGCTTCCTGATGACGTGATCATCTTCTGATTGTGGCAGTTTCTTGCTCGGCGGGTTGGATGCTTTGTGTTTATGGCCCAGTCATCTGTTCTCTACTGTAGCTTTGGATATCATACCTGAAAGTTCAACCAAGGGTCAATTTTTTCATCCTACTAATGATTTTACTCAATACTCTATCATCAGAGATGGATTTGTGTGTTTCTTATAAAAACTGCAGAAGTAAGATATTTTAACAACTATAAATTAAGGCTACTGTCTCCTTCCACTTAAACTTCCCCTCAGTTACACTTGCTTCCAGTGTTGATGGAGTGGCCTTAGGCATTTTGGGGTCTAGTTAAGAAAAAACTGAGTTAGGTGTACATTTAGATTAACAGGCACAGTTTTGTGTTTACAATGCCTCCCAATGCCCAGTGTGTGATCTCATCTGGCTTTGTGATATGAGAAGACAGATTCAAAGATCAAGCCGCAGTCTGAACATGCCTGTACGTTCTGCTGAGTGGTAGAAGAGCAGCAAAGTTTAAAACTTGACAGAACCAGAGGCCAATCTGTAGAAAACTTCCAAATCTTATAGGTCATATAAAAAAATGAGATATTTGACAGTGGTTTTCTCAATTTTCTAAACAATTTGGCAATAGTTCTAAAACTTTACATGGCATTATCAATAATGAGTTGTAAAGATGAAAGGAATTTTCTAAACTATCAATAAAACAAAACTCCAGTTACAACAAAAAGACTAAAATACCTTATTCTCTTTATAAAAGTGATCCTACAAAATTACTATCAAATAGAGCACTATGTACAATAACCAAGATAGTTATCTTATAAAGCTTAAAACTATGTTACCCAGGCATAACCAAGACACAGAAAATAACCCAAGGGCCTATCAACAGATGATTGGCTTAAGAAGATGTGTTATACATATACAATGGGATATTACTCAGCCTTAAAAAAAGAATGAAATATTGCCATTTGGAGCAACATGGACGGACCTGAGAATATTATAATTAGTAAAGTAAGTCAGATAGAAAGAGACAAATATTATACGTCACTCATATGTGGAATCTAAAAATAATACAGATGAGCCTATATACAAAATAGAAACAGACTCACAGACATGGAAAACAAACTTATGGTTGTGAAAGTGAGAGTGTTAGTCACTCAGTCGTGTCCAGCTCTTTGCAACTCCATGGACTGTAGCCCCCCAGGCTCCTCTGTCCATGGAGCTGTCCAGGAGAGAATACTGGAGTGGGTACCAATTCTCTTTTCCAGAGGAGAAAGGGAAAGGATGAGTTAGGCGTATGAGATTAACAGATACAAACTACTGTACATAAAATATATAAACAGTAGCACTACACAGGGAACTATATTCAGTTAGCTTATAACCATCTATAATGGAAAAT
Organism: Neotragus moschatus; assembly: GCA_006410615.1. Lineage (NCBI taxonomy): Eukaryota > Metazoa > Chordata > Mammalia > Artiodactyla > Bovidae > Neotragus > Neotragus moschatus. The sequence continues at coordinate 622,563 of SJYA01002353.1, forward strand.
CATCTGAAGAAACACACACAGAACTGAATTACTTTGCTGTACACCTGAAACTAGCACAAAATTATACGTCAACTCTACTCCAATAAAAACAGACTCATTAAATTTCAAAAAGGAAAACAAACGCATAAATACCTAGAGAATTATGAGGATGGATTCTGAGAGTGATGGTTGAGGCTGAATATACATGCATTCACCAGAGACTCTGGACTCCGTGCTCTCGTTCACAGAGCTGGAAGTAGTGTTAAGTGCTCACTTACCAAGTTAACTGAATCTGACCTCAACAGTGGCCTACACTAAATAAAACTAGCTACTAGAAATTCCTTGATATAAGGTAAAATTTTCAGAGACTTTGAGAGGTAGGGAAGTTGGAGAAAGCTTAACGTGCCTGCTTGACTTACTCATTCATAGCTGTGGGCCTTGAAAGTGGGCTCAGAGGACCTCTCTTTACCAAAACATTGGAAATCATCACAGCCTCAATTTTTGCAGGTTGGGGATCAAGGCAATGATATTTCTTCAGAAATAGACATTGATAGTGACAGTGAAGTCACTCAGTTGTGTCCAACTCTTTCTGACCCCATGGACTGTAGCCCACCAGGGTCCTCCATCCATGGGATTTTCCAGACAAGAGTACTGGAGTGGGTTGCCATTTCCTTCTCCAAGAGATCTTCCCAACCCAGGGATTGAACCTGGGTCTCCCACACTGTAGACAGATGCTTTACCATCTAAGCCACCAGGGGAGTTACTCAGAAATAGAACCAGAGTTAAATAAGGACAAAGCCAACTCAGGGTAGCAAAGACCATGTAGCAGCAGATAACAAGTAGAGATAAGGAATAGACTCATTACATAGAAAGCAAGGGTTTGAGGATAGAACAGTTTGTTCTATTCCATACCACTCAACAAAGTCCCAAAGCCTCTTTGACTGATAAATGGAGGGTCTGGCTTGAATCAAAATGATAGAGAACCAAGGGTGCTGGCCCAGTTCCAAGATCTGAGAACCAGAGTCCCATGAATGAGGAAGCCAGGATCACCTGAAGAAGAAAGCTGAGAGCTGAGACATGGCCATAAGCCAAACTATAAATGCCAGCTAGGCTGCCCCCAAAGACCTGTTGATATTTACTATCATAATTGTGCCCCGGGAAAAGGGAACTGTCTAGATCTTTATCTAAAGACTTATTGGGCTCTGACTCTTAAGTAAATGCTAATCCCTGAGGTCCAGTATTGCTCCTGTGGTCAACTATTACAAAGAGGGATTTACTGTGGTCAAGCGATACATAGAATTTTGATCCAAGTTGATCTCACACTGAGCCCAGTGTGTTCTTGAACACATCTTGTGGTTATATCTCCATATCTGTATGCAGACTTGAAAAAAAAAAAAAAGAAGAATCCTCACATAGCTTTCTGATTTCTGGAGTTATGGCTATTATATATGGAGAAAAAAGTGTAAGTGTTAGTCACTAAGTCATGTCTGACTCTTTGTGACCCCATGGACTGCAGCCTGTCAGACTCTTCTGTCCATGGAATTCTCCAGGCAAAAATACTGGAGTGGGTAGCCATTTCCTTCTCCAAGAGATCTTCCCAACCCAGGGATTGAACCTGGGTCTCCCACACTATAGACAGATGCTTTACCATCTGAGCCACCAGGGGAGTTACTCAGAAATAGAACCAGAGTTAAATAAGGACAAAGCCAACTCAGGGTAGCAAAGACCATGTAGCAGCAGATAACAAGTAGAGATAAGGAATAGACTCATTACATAGAAAGCAAGGGTTTGAGGATAGAACAGTTTGTTCTATTCCATACCACTCAACAAAGTCCCAAAGCCTCTTTGACTGATAAATGGAGGGTCTGGCTTGAATCAAAATGATAGAGAACCAAGGGTGCTGGCCCAGTTCCAAGATCTGAGAACCAGAGTCCCATGAATGAGGAAGCCAGGATCACCTGAAGAAGAAAGCTGAGAGCTGAGACATGGCCATAAGCCAAACTATAAATGCCAGCTAGGCTGCCCCCAAAGACCTGTTGATATTTACTATCATAATTGTGCCCCGGGAAAAGGGAACTGTCTAGATCTTTATCTAAAGACTTATTGGGCTCTGACTCTTAAGTAAATGCTAATCCCTGAGGTCCAGTATTGCTCCTGTGGTCAACTATTACAAAGAGGGATTTACTGTGGTCAAGCGATACATAGAATTTTGATCCAAGTTGATCTCACACTGAGCCCAGTGTGTTCTTGAACACATCTTGTGGTTATATCTCCATATCTGTATGCAGACTTGAAAAAAAAAAAAAAGAAGAATCCTCACATAGCTTTCTGATTTCTGGAGTTATGGCTATTATATATGGAGAAAAAAGTGTAAGTGTTAGTCACTAAGTCATGTCTGACTCTTTGTGACCCCATGGACTGCAGCCTGTCAGACTCTTCTGTCCATGGAATTCTCCAGGCAAAAATACTGGAGTGGGTAGCCATTTCCTTCTCCAAGAGATCTTCCCAACCCAGGGATTGAACCTGGGTCTCCCACACTATAGACAGATGCTTTACCATCTGAGCCACCAGGGGAGTTACTCAGAAATAGAACCAGAGTTAAATAAGGACAAAGCCAACTCAGGGTAGCAAAGACCATGTAGCAGCAGATAACAAGTAGAGATAAGGAATAGACTCATTACATAGAAAGCAAGGGTTTGAGGATAGAACAGTTTGTTCTATTCCATACCACTCAACAAAGTCCCAAAGCCTCTTTGACTGATAAATGGAGGGTCTGGCTTGAATCAAAATGATAGAGAACCAAGGGTGCTGGCCCAGTTCCAAGATCTGAGAACCAGAGTCCCATGAATGAGGAAGCCAGGATCACCTGAAGAAGAAAGCTGAGAGCTGAGACATGGCCATAAGCCAAACTATAAATGCCAGCTAGGCTGCCCCCAAAGACCTGTTGATATTTACTATCATAATTGTGCCCCGGGAAAAGGGAACTGTCTAGATCTTTATCTAAAGACTTATTGGGCTCTGACTCTTAAGTAAATGCTAATCCCTGAGGTCCAGTATTGCTCCTGTGGTCAACTATTACAAAGAGGGATTTACTGTGGTCAAGCGATACATAGAATTTTGATCCAAGTTGATCTCACACTGAGCCCAGTGTGTTCTTGAACACATCTTGTGGTTATATCTCCATATCTGTATGCAGACTTGAAAAAAAAAAAAAAGAAGAATCCTCACATAGCTTTCTGATTTCTGGAGTTATGGCTATTATATATGGAGAAAAAAGTGTAAGTGTTAGTCACTAAGTCATGTCTGACTCTTTGTGACCCCATGGACTGCAGCCTGTCAGACTCTTCTGTCCATGGAATTCTCCAGGCAAAAATACTGGAGTGGGTAGCCATTTCCTTCTCCAAGAGATCTTCCCAACCCAGGGATTGAACCTGGGTCTCCCACACTATAGACAGATGCTTTACCATCTGAGCCACCAGGGGAGTTACTCAGAAATAGAACCAGAGTTAAATAAGGACAAAGCCAACTCAGGGTAGCAAAGACCATGTAGCAGCAGATAACAAGTAGAGATAAGGAATAGACTCATTACATAGAAAGCAAGGGTTTGAGGATAGAACAGTTTGTTCTATTCCATACCACTCAACAAAGTCCCAAAGCCTCTTTGACTGATAAATGGAGGGTCTGGCTTGAATCAAAATGATAGAGAACCAAGGGTGCTGGCCCAGTTCCAAGATCTGAGAACCAGAGTCCCATGAATGAGGAAGCCAGGATCACCTGAAGAAGAAAGCTGAGAGCTGAGACATGGCCATAAGCCAAACTATAAATGCCAGCTAGGCTGCCCCCAAAGACCTGTTGATATTTACTATCATAATTGTGCCCCGGGAAAAGGGAACTGTCTAGATCTTTATCTAAAGACTTATTGGGCTCTGACTCTTAAGTAAATGCTAATCCCTGAGGTCCAGTATTGCTCCTGTGGTCAACTATTACAAAGAGGGATTTACTGTGGTCAAGCGATACATAGAATTTTGATCCAAGTTGATCTCACACTGAGCCCAGTGTGTTCTTGAACACATCTTGTGGTTATATCTCCATATCTGTATGCAGACTTGAAAAAAAAAAAAAAGAAGAATCCTCACATAGCTTTCTGATTTCTGGAGTTATGGCTATTATATATGGAGAAAAAAGTGTAAGTGTTAGTCACTAAGTCATGTCTGACTCTTTGTGACCCCATGGACTGCAGCCTGTCAGACTCTTCTGTCCATGGAATTCTCCAGGCAAAAATACTGGAGTGGGTAGCCATTTCCTTCTCCAAGAGATCTTCCCAACCCAGGGATTGAACCTGGGTCTCCCACACTATAGACAGATGCTTTACCATCTGAGCCACCAGGGGAGTTACTCAGAAATAGAACCAGAGTTAAATAAGGACAAAGCCAACTCAGGGTAGCAAAGACCATGTAGCAGCAGATAACAAGTAGAGATAAGGAATAGACTCATTACATAGAAAGCAAGGGTTTGAGGATAGAACAGTTTGTTCTATTCCATACCACTCAACAAAGTCCCAAAGCCTCTTTGACTGATAAATGGAGGGTCTGGCTTGAATCAAAATGATAGAGAACCAAGGGTGCTGGCCCAGTTCCAAGATCTGAGAACCAGAGTCCCATGAATGAGGAAGCCAGGATCACCTGAAGAAGAAAGCTGAGAGCTGAGACATGGCCATAAGCCAAACTATAAATGCCAGCTAGGCTGCCCCCAAAGACCTGTTGATATTTACTATCATAATTGTGCCCCGGGAAAAGGGAACTGTCTAGATCTTTATCTAAAGACTTATTGGGCTCTGACTCTTAAGTAAATGCTAATCCCTGAGGTCCAGTATTGCTCCTGTGGTCAACTATTACAAAGAGGGATTTACTGTGGTCAAGCGATACATAGAATTTTGATCCAAGTTGATCTCACACTGAGCCCAGTGTGTTCTTGAACACATCTTGTGGTTATATCTCCATATCTGTATGCAGACTTGAAAAAAAAAAAAAAGAAGAATCCTCACATAGCTTTCTGATTTCTGGAGTTATGGCTATTATATATGGAGAAAAAAGTGTAAGTGTTAGTCACTAAGTCATGTCTGACTCTTTGTGACCCCATGGACTGCAGCCTGTCAGACTCTTCTGTCCATGGAATTCTCCAGGCAAAAATACTGGAGTGGGTAGCCATTTCCTTCTCCAAGAGATCTTCCCAACCCAGGGATTGAACCTGGGTCTCCCACACTATAGACAGATGCTTTACCATCTGAGCCACCAGGGGAGTTACTCAGAAATAGAACCAGAGTTAAATAAGGACAAAGCCAACTCAGGGTAGCAAAGACCATGTAGCAGCAGATAACAAGTAGAGATAAGGAATAGACTCATTACATAGAAAGCAAGGGTTTGAGGATAGAACAGTTTGTTCTATTCCATACCACTCAACAAAGTCCCAAAGCCTCTTTGACTGATAAATGGAGGGTCTGGCTTGAATCAAAATGATAGAGAACCAAGGGTGCTGGCCCAGTTCCAAGATCTGAGAACCAGAGTCCCATGAATGAGGAAGCCAGGATCACCTGAAGAAGAAAGCTGAGAGCTGAGACATGGCCATAAGCCAAACTATAAATGCCAGCTAGGCTGCCCCCAAAGACCTGTTGATATTTACTATCATAATTGTGCCCCGGGAAAAGGGAACTGTCTAGATCTTTATCTAAAGACTTATTGGGCTCTGACTCTTAAGTAAATGCTAATCCCTGAGGTCCAGTATTGCTCCTGTGGTCAACTATTACAAAGAGGGATTTACTGTGGTCAAGCGATACATAGAATTTTGATCCAAGTTGATCTCACACTGAGCCCAGTGTGTTCTTGAACACATCTTGTGGTTATATCTCCATATCTGTATGCAGACTTGAAAAAAAAAAAAAAGAAGAATCCTCACATAGCTTTCTGATTTCTGGAGTTATGGCTATTATATATGGAGAAAAAAGTGTAAGTGTTAGTCACTAAGTCATGTCTGACTCTTTGTGACCCCATGGACTGCAGCCTGTCAGACTCTTCTGTCCATGGAATTCTCCAGGCAAAAATACTGGAGTGGGTAGCCATTTCCTTCTCCAAGAGATCTTCCCAACCCAGGGATTGAACCTGGGTCTCCCACACTATAGACAGATGCTTTACCATCTGAGCCACCAGGGGAGTTACTCAGAAATAGAACCAGAGTTAAATAAGGACAAAGCCAACTCAGGGTAGCAAAGACCATGTAGCAGCAGATAACAAGTAGAGATAAGGAATAGACTCATTACATAGAAAGCAAGGGTTTGAGGATAGAACAGTTTGTTCTATTCCATACCACTCAACAAAGTCCCAAAGCCTCTTTGACTGATAAATGGAGGGTCTGGCTTGAATCAAAATGATAGAGAACCAAGGGTGCTGGCCCAGTTCCAAGATCTGAGAACCAGAGTCCCATGAATGAGGAAGCCAGGATCACCTGAAGAAGAAAGCTGAGAGCTGAGACATGGCCATAAGCCAAACTATAAATGCCAGCTAGGCTGCCCCCAAAGACCTGTTGATATTTACTATCATAATTGTGCCCCGGGAAAAGGGAACTGTCTAGATCTTTATCTAAAGACTTATTGGGCTCTGACTCTTAAGTAAATGCTAATCCCTGAGGTCCAGTATTGCTCCTGTGGTCAACTATTACAAAGAGGGATTTACTGTGGTCAAGCGATACATAGAATTTTGATCCAAGTTGATCTCACACTGAGCCCAGTGTGTTCTTGAACACATCTTGTGGTTATATCTCCATATCTGTATGCAGACTTGAAAAAAAAAAAAAAAAACAGAATCCTCACATAGCTTTCTGATTTCTGGAGTTATGGCTATTATATATGGAGAAAAAAGTGTAAGTGTTAGTCACTAAGTCATGTCTGACTCTTTGTGACCCCATGGGCTGCAGCCTGTCAGACTCTTCTGTCCATGGAATTCTCCAGGCAACAATACTGGAGTGGGCAGCCATTTCCTTCTCCAGGAGATCTTCCTGGCCCAGGGACTGAACCCAGGCCTCCTGCATTGCAGGTGGATTTTTTAACCATCTGAGCCGCCAGGGAAGCCCGTTATATATAGCAGAAAAGCCAAACGAAAACTTCCAGAACTACCAGTCCTTTCCACACTAGCAAACCAAAGGTAATACAATTTCTCTAAGAAGAATCACGGAAATTAGTGATTATGTATAATTAATTCACATTCTGCCAGTCAGATGAACTCAAGATTTGGGACACAAAAGGGCAGCAGAGCCTGCCTGTCTGTGCTCGGTATTCTCTGCCAGCAAGCATGATCATGCCATGTGTGCTGGCTGCATCCCAGGGGCCAGTCATGAGCTTTGCAGGTGTCGAGAGCCAGGGCAAGGTATCTGTTCTGTTGGGTGGATCACAGCAGACATGGCATTGATCTGGATCCAGCAGAAATAGCAGTAACTTTCTGACTGTGATGATTTCCTGAGGGTAACAGTGGCAACTTACTGACCCTGACAGCAGTGACAAGATTCTGGAGCCAATGGTGTCTTGACCATAGATGAGGTGGCAGCTCCTTTGCTGGCCCAGTTCCATGATTTGGGGGAGTCATTTCTGAAAGCCCAGCCTAGAGTTTTTCGCCTTCTTGAAAATTCCAAAGCCATTAAATACCTTCTAATAAACGCCTGTCTACTTCATAATTAGAATAGATTCTGTTCCTTGAAAAGGAACCTTGATTGATACACAGCACACACATGTCAGTTTCTCCACAGTATACCCAGGAGTCTACTAACGGAGTCATGGCATATCCAGTCAGCCCTCCATATCCATGGGTTCCACATCTGTGGATTCAAATAACCTCAGATTGAAAATATCATCCCTCCATTCCAGAAAGTTCCAAAAAGTAAAAGTTGAATTTGTCACCCACCAGCAAATACTTACATAGTTCTAGCTCCGTATTAACAACTATTTACACTGCATTGGGTATTACAAGTAATCTAGAGGTGATTTAAAGTATACAGGAGGATGTGCAAAGGTTTGGTGCAAATGCTATGTCATTTTATATAAGGGACTTGAGTGTCCACAGATTTTGGTATCTGCTGGGTCCTGGAACTAGTCTCCCCATAACTGAGGGACAACTGTATACATTTTAAACTGTTCTAGATATCACCTGGGGAGAAGGCAATGGCACCCCACTCCAGTACTCTTGCCTGGCAAATCCCATGGAAGGAGGAGCCTGGTAGGCCGCAGTCCACGGGGTCGCTAGGAGTCGGACACAACTGAGCGACTTCACTTTCACTTTTCACTTTCTGGGGTCACACAGAGTCGGACATGACTGAAGTGACTTAGCAGCAGCAGCAGATATTACCTGGAGAAGGACATGGCATCCCACTCCAGTACTCTTGCGTGGAAAATCCCATGGATGGATGGGCCTGGTAGGCTACAGTACATGGGGTCATGAAGAGTCGGACACGATTGAGAGACTTCACTTTCACTTTTCACTTTCATGCATTGGAGAAGGAAATGGCAACCCACTCCAGTGTTCTTGCTTGGAGAATCCCAGGGACGGGGGAGCCTGGTGGGCTGCTGTTTATAGGATCGCACAGAGTCAGACACGACTGAAGTGACTTAGCAGCAGCAGCAGCAGATATTACCAGTTTAAACCATATAAGGTTATCCCTCAGTTCTGGAGAAAGATATTACTGGGCTTCCCAGGTTGTGCTAGTTAAAGAACCCGCCTGCCCATGCAGGAGACACAGGAGATCCCTGGGTCGAGCAGATACTTTGGAAGCGGGCATGGCAACCCACTCCAGTAATCTTGCCTGGAGAATCCCATGGACAGAGGATTCTGGTGGGCTATAGTCCACAGGGAGCAAATTCAGTGAATCTGCTCATTTTTGTGTTGAGTTGTTTATTTCTTTATTGGTTTATGTGAGTTCTTTATATAGTAAGGCTACTAAATCTTGGCTATGGCAAATACCTTCTATCTAGTGGCATGCCTTTTCATTTTACTGAAGTTATTTTTGCTACACAACAAAGTTTCACATTAAATGTATTAAGCTTCTCCTTCATTGTTCAAGGACGCTTCTTTGTCTTATCTAAGAAATATTTTTTTACATGTCATAAAGATATTTTTCTATGTGTTCTTTTAAGGTCTTGAACTTTTTTATCCTTACCTCTGTAACTGGTCTGGAATCTACTTTTGTAGATCTAAGAGACAGAAACATGTTCATTCTTCCTGCACTGATTGTTATGCTGCTTCTGTCCTATTCCAGGATTCTATATACTCACAGGACTCTTTCTGGGTCCTCTAGCTTTTGATTGCTTACTTTTCTATATTTGCAGCAGTAACACATTGCCTTAATTTTTATAAGCCTTGTTATCTGGTAGGGTAAGTTTCACAGGATGTTCTTAAAAATTGTTTTGGCTATTTTAATACACAAGAAGCTACAGTTGTTGACTACAGAAATGAGAGAAATTATAAAGTATCACATGACTAACTATTTAACAAATAAAATGCTGTCTTTTAGATTCTGTCAATATGTTTTCCCCTGGCTAAGTTTATTATATTAATTTTTTGACCTTCAGCTTAAATAACTTTTGTTCATACTGGTTAACAAGCAATAATCACACATCATTCATCAAGTAGATCAGAGGATACTGAAAGTCATTTTTTTAAACTTAGTTTTTCACAACCATATCATTCTACCTCCAATAAAAAGCCATATTGCAAAATGACACTTTCAATTTGTTTATCTCTGAGTATACTAATTTCCTTCAGTCCTGAAAGATGTATGTGAGCTTGTCTATATCATTTATCTTTTGATTTGCTTTACCTCCAAGGAAACTATTGTAAGAATAAGTCTGTTTCTCATTTAATTGAAGAATGATCCCTCTTCATACAAAGCCCTCCATAGAAGAACTTCCCTATCAGTCCAGTGCTTGAGATTCCATGATTCTCCTATAGGGGCTTGGGTTTAATCTCTGGTCAGGCAACTAAGATCCTATATGCCAAGTGGTCAAAAAGTATAAAAAATTAAAAATAAAAATAAGTAAATAAATTGGGCCAAGATATTTTTTTAAAAAACTATTAAAAACAACAACAACAACAAAGCACTCCATAGAACCTACTCAATTATTGCTCATAACTTCCATATGAAGAAGGATCACATCTGAGTTTATGTTACACGGCTTCACAACAGAGTTGGCCACCAGAAAGACTAAGAGATAATGGTCAGCCCCAGTCATCAACCTTTTTCAGAAGTAGTGGGTGGCACAGGGCTAGGAATTAAGGCCCTGTAAAAACTCTTGAATGAAGAGATTTGATGAGCTTCCAGGTTGGCAAAACTCAACTCAACTTCAGGGGCAGATGCTCCTGAACTCAGGACCCTTTTAGACTTCACCAGTGGACCTCTTCTTCAGGTCATGCCTCTGTTTCTTTTGTAATAAAATGGGGCATGCATGTGTGCTAAGTTGCTTTAATCATTTTCAACCCTTTGCAACCCTGTGGACTGTAGCCCACCAGGCTAATTCTGTCCATTGGATTCTCCAGGGAAGAATACTGGAGTGGATTGTCATTTCCTTCTCCAGGGGATCCTCCTGACCCAGGGATAAAACCGGTGTCTCTTAAGTCTCCTGCACTGGCAGACTGGTTCTTTTCCACTAGCACCACCTGGAAAACCCAAGTATATGTTTATTGGAGTTTTGTGAGCCATTGCAGCATATCGTTAAGCCTGAGGAGGGGATCACGGAAACCCCAGATTTGTAGCCAAATCAGACAAAAGTTGTAGGTACCCTGGGGACCCACCAACTGTGACTGGGTGTCTGAAATAGAGATGGTCTAGCTGGACTAAGCCCTTAACCTGTGAAGTTTGTGCAAACTCTGGGCAGAGTCATAATTGAGTTAAGTTGTAGGGCATCCAGTAGATTTCACCTGAAAATTGAGTTGCATTGCTTTTTGTTTAAATTTTTTTAATATTTATTTTTATTGTGTATTTGGCTATGCCAGATCTCAGTTGTGTCATATGAGAGCTTTAGCTGCAATATGAGAACTCTTAGCTGCGTCATGTGGGATCTAGTTCCCTGACCAGGGATTGAACCCCAGGCCCCTGAACTGGGAGCATGGAGTCTTTGCTCGTCAACCACCAGGGAAGTCCCTGAGTTGTACTGTTATGGGGGGAAAAATCCCACACATCAAAAGTGATCTATTTTGACATAGAGAACAGACTTATAGATACAAGGTAGGCAGGGTGGGGGTTGGTGGAGGAAGGAGAGGGTGAGATGTTTGGAGAGAATTATATGGAAACTTACATTACCATATGTAAAATAGATAGCCAATGGAAATTTGCTGTGTGACTCAGAGAACTCAAAGGGGCGTCTGTAACAACCTAGAGGGATGAGATGGGGAGGGACACGGGAGGGAGGTTCAAGAGAGAGGGGACATGTGTATCCCTAAGGCTGACTCATGCTGACATTTGGCAGAAAACAACAAGATTCTGTAAAGCAATTATCCTTCAATTAAGACAAATAAATAAAATCAGATTAAAAAGTGATCTGTTTGAGATGGGAGAGGAACAGTGATTTCCCAGAAGTAGGTACTATTATTTCATGTCCATTATTCAGAAGAGGAAAAGAAGACACAGATCTTACACAACAGGGCCAGGCCCCCCCGCTAATAAGTCCCACAACCGAGGCTCGAATCTAGGCAATGTGGCCTCGTCACTTTCTCCTGTAAACAGGATAACCCTACTGCCTCTCATTAAGCTAACAATCGTAGAAATTTATATTGATAGTGACAACCAAAGATATGTACTTATAAAGGAGAAGGCCAAGAGCTATAAAGGAGAAGGAAATGGCAACCCACTCCAGTATTCTTGCCTGGAAAATTCCATGGACAGAGGAGCCTGGTGGGCTATAGTCCATGGAGTTGCAAAATTTGGGCACAACTTAGCGACTAAACCATCACCACAAAAAGAGCTATAAGAATACTTAACAAAAGGACATGACCTAATCTGGAGGGAATGGACAGGGAGTTAGGAAAGGTTACACTGAAGAGAATATTTAAACTGAAACCTGAAAGATGAGTAGGGTTTAGTTCCATGAAAGTCTTTTTTTCCCTTCTTTTTGGAGAACAGTGTGGGATTAGTGGAAAGAACCTTCTAGGAAAAGGGTAACTGCAAGAGTACAGTGGTGCCTTTGAGGAAGCCACTGCAGCTGGAACTCAGACAGAGGCAGAGTGTGGTGTGAGCTGAGCGGGGGGCCTGGTAGCCCAGGTCAGCCTGGACATGGGGGCCCCACGAGGGGATTTGGACTTGATCCCTCACCTCCATGGGGTTTTAAGCCAGGAGGGACATGAACAATTTGTGGTTTTTAAAAGGGGTGTTGAATACAGCCAAGTAGGCACAATACTAAAATTTCATTAAGAAAGGAAAATTTTTAGTAAAAATTGCCCTAAATAATTACCTTTATTAAAATTTTCCTGAGAGGCTACAAATGTATCATCAAGATTTACCTTTCCCATGGAATCAGAATAACAGAATAAAGAGCACAGCCTTAAAAGAATTCATATCAGACTTCTATCTCATCTATTCAGATCTCTCACGGCATGATTCAAGGCAAGTTATGCCACTGTTATGGGTCTCAGTTTTCTCATTGGTGAAATGGGAATAGCACTTACTTGTAGGCTTTGGTTAACACCATTTCTCTACCAACAGCAGCCTTCTAAGACTTAAGAAATTTAGTTAAATTTGGTCCAACTCTTCAACCTGTGACCATTAAAATCCCTTTCTATAACTTCCTATAATGTCCCAAGGCCATAGTTATCTCTACTTTGATATTTCTATACCCATCAGGCAACTTTAGCATATCAATCTGGAGGGAAGCCCCAGTCCCCTGCAGGTTCACCAAGTTTTCTGACCCAGACATCGCATCAGTTTCACAAATGTGTTTGAGATTTACAGGGAAGGGCTAATAGACCACACTGAGCCCCAGGGTTTCCCACCTCACTGGTTCCACCTCCTGTCTACCTCTTTTCTTTGTCTCCTGTTTTCTCTGGTTCAACAATGACCTAAAAAACCATCCCTCTACTTGTTCAGAGGAATTCTGTCCCACTTACATCCTCCCACTGTCTTACCTTGCCAGTCACTTGAGCATTATTCTAGAAAGACAGATTCTTAAGAGAATTTCTGGTAAGTGACATTTTTTCATGAACTACATGAAATTTTAAAATGACTAAGTATAGATGGTGGGCTTCCTTGGTGGGTCAGGTGGTAAAAAAAAATCTTCCTGCAATGCAGGAGACCTGGATTGGGAAGATCCTTTGGAGAAAGGAATGGGTACCCACTCCAGTATTCTTGCCTGGAGAATTCTATTGACAGAGGGTCACAAAGTCAGACACGACTGAGTGCCTTCAAACAAGCTTACTTTACATAGATGGTAGCTGTTGTTATCAATATCTTTATTATGATTATTCATTGGTGCAGATATTCTGTTTCTTAATATATTAAAAAACATGCCTTTAACTCTTTATTTAGGCTCTGGAACCATCAGAGTCTCTCTGATCTAGGATGACTGCATTAGTTAGCTTCTTTGCTTAAACAAGGAACCTCAGGAATTCCCTGGTGGTCCAGTGGATAGGACTCTGTGCTTCCACTCCAGGGGCACAGGGTTTGATCCCTGGTTGGGGAACTAAGACTCCACAAGCTGTGCAACTCGACCGAAAAAAAAAAAAGAGAGAGAGAAACTCAATTGATAATGGCTTTCAAAACAATGGTTTATTTTTTCAGTGACATTTCACGGGGACTCCAGGTCCACTGCAGCTGTGCTTTTGGCAGAGGGTAGGCAATGGCCCTGCTCCACATGTCTTCACATTCTGGAACCCAGATTAAAGAAGCAGCCCCTTCCACCAGAAATGCCAGTCTCACAGCAGAAGGGAAAGAAGTTCAGAATAAAACACACAATGGCTCTCAAGCCTTCTGCTCAAAACATGACGTATAGGATGCTCACTCACATCCTACTGGCTGAAGAATTCCCGTTGCTAAGCTCAATGTCAATGAGATAAAGTGGAGACTGAACACACAAGTGGATAATGGCCAGACCTTCGCAATAAAACCCTGACCTCCAACCTCGGCAGCAACCAGCCCAGGAAGCCAAACCACAACGTCTGTAGCAATCACTTCCACATGGTCAGCGCTTGGTCAACGATTGCCAGATTTTTTTTTGCCCCTGCTTCCAACTCAGGATTGACCAGAGAAGCCAAATATCCTCCCAAACCAATCACACAACATTCCCCGTTTCCAGCGAGCCTGCCTCCAGGGTCTCCGTGCCAACAACCTCAATCAGTATACCTGAAGCCCTCCTTTTCTTTCACTGTAAAATAGCTCTCCTGCTCCCCTGCCTGCCTTTGACTCTCTGCCAAAGGCAAGTGATGGAGGCTGACTGCCTTGCTATGTAGCAGCCTCTGAATAAATAGCCTCTGTTTGTTCTCCTTTGGGTGGTCTTTGCTTGTTTCCACAAAATACACCCCTCCTATGGTGGCAGGGAGGATGGGGAGGGTTCCTGCAAATCACATGGCAATGAGTGAGGGCGAATGAATCATCTCCTTTAGGGAAAAGGGAGAGTAATTAGAGAGGAGACAATGGCACAGTCTACCTTAGTCCACCCTCTGGATCATGGAGAGTTGCTCTCGTCCTTCACACATGTCCACAATTCCATCCAACTGCACTCAAAAGTCCAGGCTCTCCTAATTGTCTCTATTCCATATCTGCGTAGGTCTAGTCTCTCTTCAGAGACATGGACTAAACCACAAGTTACAAACACAAGACATAGTAGTATCTCAGAAATATGATAACAGTAAGAAACACCCTCCAGAAAGAAAGGGAGATACGTATTGGTCACTTACCAATAACAATGCTAACCTCCGGGGCAAAATGTTGCAAAGGCCTCCTTGTCAGTGGAGAGTAAGTGCTCCTGGACCCAGCACTAGTTCCACTTCCTACAATCATCCTCAGGTCCGCGTTCTCCATGGCTCTTGCCTCTGCCCTCCCAGAGGAGCTTCTTTTGTTATTATCCTCCCTGACCTCATCTGCAGAGGCCACTGGACAGTATCCCCTCCTTTGTGGCTGAGCACTGCTAAGGACACTTGCTAAAATGGTGAAGAAGACTTTATTCAGGACCAATTCAATTGTTGCTGAGACTCCTGAAACAGGGGCGAGAAACTGGGCTCGGCTTGCAGATAGCAAGCGCAAGTAGGGATTTACAGTCAGTAAGCAGAATGAGGGGGTCAGCAGGTGGAAAATTACTAAGAGGAAGACATCAAGGCGAGAGGTACTTGCGAAAACAAGGTAATATGGTTCTTGCTGAAGGCAAGCCAGGGTGATCAGATATCAAGGGTGGGAGATGAGTGTTTGACCCAGATATTGAGGGTGATTCCTCCTCCAAATGGGAGGAATTCTCACTAGAGAATTCTCGCAAGGGGAGCTAGTCAAAAAGAGGGCTCCTGAGGGTGTTTGCCAGCATTCTTCTCAGTCTGCTTTCTGCCTGTAGACATTCAGGGACCCAAAGTTTTGCTTTTATGTCTTAAACAGTCTTTTCTTTTTTTCTTCTAATTCAAGCTGGTAGTTCTCTCTTTCTCTCTTTCTCTCTCCCCCCCTCACACCGCACATACACAAAATACTCTTGGCTCTATACCTATTTGATTCCAGTTAGATCCCTGTGCCATACCCACAGTTTTTTTTTCAAGACACTCCTCCCCACCTTCCCTTACAGACAGTTCAAGATTGTTGGTCTTTTATCAGATAGGCATGCCCTTCTCTCTTTTCTCTGATCCACTCTGCCCAGGTGAGACAATTTCTTTGCAGGAGGGGGATGCCATAATATATTTAGAGATTTTAACAAGGGATGTGGACATCATGACCTTTGACCCAGATTAAGTTTTAATTGACTGCTGTTACTCCCAGAAATCAAAGCATTTCTAAATTTCATCTTTTACTGGTTGATGGAAGAAATGGTTATATATTTCAACCCTGCAAATCTCAACATTTCTAAATTCTCTTTCCCCTCTCATCCCAGCGTATGTAATTCTTTTCTGAGTTCACTTCTTTAGTTATTTGTCTAATCTCATCTATCTAATAGTAATTACGGCACTTCAGGGACATTCTGTTTTACCACATCTTAACCGAAAGTCATGGGTACATTCAGTGTATTTCTACCTTCAAATGATTGTGGATGGACAATACACCAAATAGTCACCATTCCATATCATATGGGGTAGGCCAATAAGTTCGTTCAGATTTTTCCATATGATGTGACAGAAAAGCCCAAAAGAACATTTTGGCTAATCCAGTAGGTTGCCATTCTCCCCCATTTTTAATTAAAGTTTTCTTGCCATGCTGCTGTTGCTGTTGCTGTTAAGTCACTTCAGTTGTGTATGACTCTGTGTGACCCCATAGACGGCAGCCCACCAGGCTCCCCCGTCCCTGGGATTCTCCAGGCAAGAACACTGGAGTGGGTTGCCATTTCCTTCTCCAATGCATGAAAGTGAAAAATGAAAGGGAAGTCGCTCAGTCGTGTCCAACTCTTCGAGACCCCATGGACTGTAGCCTACCAGGCTCCTCTGTCCGTGGAATTATCCAGGAAAGAGTACTGGAGTGGGGTGCCATCACCTTCTCTGATATAAGTAATAGTCACACTTAAAATTAACCATAAAAGTAAGGATGAACTGGGAGTTCCCTGATAGTCTAGTGGTTAGGGTTAGGCACTTTACCTGCAGTGGCCTGGGTTCAATCCCTCGTTCTGGTTGGGAAACTAAGATCCCACAAGCCACACAGTGTAACCAAAATTTAAAAAAAAAAAAAAAAAAACAGGATGGACTGAATAGAAAAGCAGGACCCACTAAGATTAACTACAAATCTATATAAATATTTAGGGCTTCCCTTGTGGCTCAGCTGGTAAAGAATCCGCCTACAATTTGGGATACCTGGGTTTGATCCCTGGGTTGGGAAGGTCCCCTGGAGAAGGGAAAGGCTCCTCACTTCAATATTCTGGCCTGGAGAATTCCATGGACTGTATAGTCCATGGGGTCACAAAGAGTCGAACATGATCGAGCAACTTTCACTCACTCACATTTATATAATATTTAAGGAAGCAAAAGAGAAGCAAAATTTAGAATGAGCAAAATAGATACCTGGCATGAAAATATTGACGTTAACTTTTCTTTCCGGCCAATTACAAGCAAAAACACAACTTCCTAACAGGAGAAAAGCCCCTGATAAATTCTCTTTACCTACTGCTCTACATCTGAACACACAACACCAACCAAGTTGCAAATCTGCAACTTTCTTCAGTTCAGTTCAGTTCAGTCGCTCAGTTGTGTCTGATCCTTTGTGACCCCATGAATCGCAGCACGCCAGGCCTCCCTGTCCATCACCAACTCCTGGAGTTCACTCAGACTCATGCCCATCAAGTCAGTGATGCCATCCAGCCATCTCATCCTCGGTCGTCCCCTTCTCCTCCTGCCCCCAATCCATCCCAGCATCATGGTCTTTTCCAGTGAGTCAACTCTTCGCATGAGGTGGCCAAAGTACTGGAGCTTCAGCTTTAGCATCATTCCTTCCAAAGAAATCCCAGGGCTGATCTCCTTTAGAATGGACTGGTTGGATCTCCTTGCAGTGGGATCTTTCTTGCCATACATTGACCAAAAGCCAATGCCACTTCTTGTAAGATTTTCGTTAGGACAGCTTTGTTGTAATAACAAATGATCCATCAAATCTCTGTGACGTATCAAAGGCTTTTTTTGGCACTAGTGTTACATGTAGGCGGCAGGTAGGTTGAGCATCTGCTCCACAGGACTTCTCATTCTCAGATCCAGGCTAGGGAAGCAGCCCTTATAAAGGATATGTCATCCTCAGTGGCACAGGGAAGGAAATCCGTGGCATAGGTAAGACTGAGTTGTAAATATAAATGCCAACTATTTATATCTGAGCACATCTGCTCAGGTATGATTGGCCAAAGGAAGTCACATGGCCAAACCCAATACCAATGAGACAAAGAAGAATCCTTTTTTTTAAATTAATATTTTTTGGCTGCATGGGGTCTTTGTTGCTTTGTGCGGGCTTTCTCTAGCTGCGGTGACCAGGGGCTTCTCTTTGTTGTGGTGCTCCAGCTTCTCATTGCCGTGGCTTCTCGTATTGTGGAGCAGGGGCTCTTGGCTCTTGGACTTCAGTAGTTGTGGCTCAAGGGCTTAGTTGCTTCTCCATGTGTGGAAGTTTCTGGGACCAGGGATCGAACCCATATCCCCTGTATTGGCAGGGGGATTCTTACCCATTGCAACACCAGGGAAGGCTGGAAGAATATTTCTTAACCAGTAGGAACTGCAGGGTAAAAATGTACAATCTTCTCATAAGGAAAGGAGACTAAACAATTGGAGAAATATTAAATAATAAAATCGACCACATTGGTAAAGAATAGAATTTGTGAGAACTGTGCCTTTTCGCAAAGCATAAGAATTAATGAAAGAGTTAAAAAAAAAAAAATCACTAACACTGTGATAAGGAGAAGAACGCTTATGTATTTACTTATTTGGCTACACCAGCTCTCAGTTGCGGCATACGCGATCTAGTTCCCTAACTGGAGATTGAACGTGGGCCCTCTGCAGCAGGAGGTCAGAACCGCAGCCACTGGACTACCAGGGAAGTCCTTCCTTTTGCCCTTGATTGCTTTGTTTTTGCTCCTTCTCTAGTCATCCATAAAGTGTAATATGTTGTATGGGATAAAAGAAAAACTGTTCCCCATCAACTCTGCCCATTTTGCACTCCTAAGAAAACCAGACCAGGGGACACTTAGTGGCAATGGAAAGGTAAGATTATAGAGTCCACATTTCAGGGACATAAGCCTATTCCTTCTTCTAGCAACTGATTAACTTCCATCAGCAGACTAGGCCAATTCCTGGAATGGCATGCACATGGCAAGCCCATGGTTACCCTTCCAAAATAAGAGTTCTTGAAGTATAAACGTAGCCTACCTACACATCAGCAGCCACATGCCCATTGCCCTCTATGTTAGTCTTTTCCTAGGGTCCAATTTGGGGGGCAGACTCAACTTTCTTGAACAGGGCAGCTGTTCGTTTTTATGTGCCTTTGTGCCAAAGAGGGAAGAAAGGTGTCTTCTCAAGGTGGACCAATTAGAAAAAGCGCCATTAAAAAAAAAAAAAAAAAGTCCCTCATTCCCATCTGGTGAATTAGTAAAAGATGCCCCTGTGGGAGAGCCCATGGCTTAACTGAAGAAAGTACCTTTGTGGGATGAAAAAAAAATGCACCCCTGGCTCCCGGCAAACGCAGCGCTCAGCCAGGGTTCCGGCTTGGCAAGTGCAACGTGGCTTTGACGGCAGCCCCCACTCACCTCCTGGACCAGGCGCCTTTGTTCAAGCGCACAAGAACACAATTATGAGTGACAGCCCTGCATTTGACATTAAGCATGGGATGCAAAACCCTCATGTAAAACTTGTCCAAATGAATATTTTCCCCCAATAAATTTCATTCTCAGCTGCTGCAGACCGGCGTTGAGTGGTTTAATTAAACTCCCCACTGACATGAGCTGGTCACTTGCATCCATTCTGTATTGAGAAAGGAGCCTTAGGTAACGTAGTGGTGTGGGCACAATAAGACCTTTCTCTTCCATGGAGGTAATATGTCATGTTTAGTGCTCTCTAATGGAGTTATTTATACGCTTCCTTAATGCAGAAACAAGCTGGTGAGCTGGGGATTTTAGGGTTTCTTTTTTCCCCCCTCTCTTTCATTATCGTTTTGCATTTTCTTCCCCTTTTTGGTTTGATCCTCCACATTCAGCTCTTCCCCCTTTTCTTGCCAATTGCCAGTAACAGTATACGTGAAAATGTTCACAGGATTTTCTCCAGACACCTGCTGTCAAGGACCACGTGTAGGCTTGTCCAGTAAACTGCCTCTCATTAGAGAGATTTGCCATATGCTATTATAAAGAAGTCATTCTTCAGCCGCTTTGCTTCACACAGCATCATTCTCAGTGCAGCAAATGTACAGATCATTTCATGTTTCACAACACTCACAAATGGAGTTTTAACAACAAATGATCAACAAACTCAGACTATTTACTTTTGGGAGAAGCCAGTGTCAAAGCATTGCAGCAGCCTGAACTGTAACGTGAGTTCTAATTTTTCACATTTGAACAGTATCCACTCTAGCGATGTGTGTGTTCAAAGTGCAGAAAGAGTGGCTGGTGACTTGTTTTTCTTAAAATATACCTCCGCACAGTAGAAGCAGTCATGAATAATCTAGGGCCACTCATCAGGAGCCACACAAAGTACGTAAAATGGAAAATAAAAGTAAATAAATCAATGTTTTAGAAAGCTGCTTGGTTCCCAGATTTATCAGTGTAATGTGAAAATTTATTTTTAAAATAATATCTTTGGGGGGGAAACTTTGTTAACATTCAAGAAATTCATCTATTCATCAAGCAGATGAGAATCGTTGTGCTTGCTTATTTCAGTGTCACCAAACTGAGTTTCTGTGAGCTTTAATAAGATCGTTATGTATTCAAGCTGCACTGTGATCCTCTTGAGGATTCAAAGAGAAAGTTATGTAGAGATATGTGCTCCCCAGGCCTTGTCCTTCTCAACTTTATTTGGTGTGAAGATTAAAAAGAAAAAAAGAAGGATGTTTTCGATTGTTAGTAACAGAGATCTCAAACCAGACTAGGCAGAATACTACAGAAGAGAAATTAGTTCACATATTAAAAGGCCCAGGAGTCAGGAGGGTTGTGAGATTGGTTAAGTCAGTGGCTAATGATAGTATCAGTTCACTCCATCTCTCCACTGTTGTTGGCTTTATTCTCAAGCTGGTTGCAAGATGATTTTGGCAGTTTTGGAGCTTGCATCTTCATAAAATACAGGTGACAGACTTTTCTCTCCTGTGGATCTCTCCTAGGAGTAAGAAAATGTGTCCAAGAGGCTCCCCTGGGAGCTTCTATATCTCATTTCCGAGTCACAACCAGCCAAAGGAATAGGAATACCCTTCAGTGGACCAGACCCACTGTTGGAGCTGGAGAGGCATCAGTTATCCCCAAGCATGTAGCTCCATGGTATCAGGGGTAATACTTTCACAAAATTGCATTTCGATAGAAAAGAAGGAAGAACATGGATGCTGAATAAGGAACCAATACAGTCCTCTCCGATAGCTAAATCTGCAAATAGCTTAATTAATCTTAGTAAAAGTGCCTCCAACACTACAACTGAAATCTTGATTATTAAAAAAAAAAGCTCTATCTTCTCAAGAGATTGTCTAGTTTCTTCATGAGGTTTAATATTAAGAAGAAAAAGAAAAGAAAAGAAAAATCCTACACATTCTTGGGGATGTACTTTTGGAGCCCATCAACCTCAAAACTAAGAAATTTCTCACTCACTATCTTCACAGTAGATATTTTGGCTCCTTTTAATTGCTGGATACTCACCACACAGAAAACTAAGTGGATTTATGGTCAATATGAAGACACTGAGAGTCTAAAAAATTGTGAATCTTCTCAAAAGATAAGGGAACCATTTCCAGCTTATTATTACACATGATTTTTTTCGGACCCTATATTTACAGATCCACAAACTTTTGGATCAATGTGCAAGTATTCTACAAATTTTTTAAATAGTCTGGGGACTTTCCTGGTGGTCCAGTGGTTAAGACTCTGTGCTCCCAATGCAGGGGGCCCGGGTTCAATCCCTGGTCAGGGAATTAGATCCCACATGCTACAACTAAAGATCCCACATACTGTAACAAAAATCAAAGACCCTGAGTGCTACAGCTAAGACCCAGCACAGCCAGGTAAATAAATAGATATTTTAAAATAATAGTCTAACATCTTGCTTCTCAAAATATATCCCTTGGACCAGTAGCATCAGTCATCTGGGAGCCTGTTTGAAATGCAAAAATCTCAGGCCCATCCCCAAACCTACAGAATCCACATTTTAACAAGATTCCCGGGAGATTCGTAAGCACATTAAAGTTTGAGAAGCACTAACCCCAGGCTGGGCCTGGAGTGGAAGTTACAGTATATCGCTCTACTAGTGTAAAAGGGGTTTTGTTGAGAGAATTTCCTCTAAGGATCTTTTATTCCTAAAGGAGATTAAAGTACTATATGTAGATTGGGGCTCAGATTTGAAGGCTTGAGACAAACCCTCCCTTAGAGGGAAAAAATGCAAGGGAGTCCAAAAAGGAGAGAGAGGTGTTGAAAAGGGCAGAAGAAAAACAAGAATATTTACGGATATCAAGGGAAGGGAATGCTTCAAAACAGACTGTACTGAAAATTATAGAGAAGTCAAGAAGGGGGCATTAAGAACTGATGATCAGATGATTATTTGTGACTATAAGAATGCAATACTGTAGAGTGGTGGGACAGGAATTGGACGTTATGGAGACAAACTAGGCAAAGTAATAGCAATGAAGAGGTAGTTATTTAGCTCCAGAATCAGACTGTCCAGGTTTGAATATGGATTTCAACCTTTAAAAACACTGCAACTTTGGGCATATTGTTTAATCCTTCTGTCCCCATAAAATAAGGATGATAGGGACTTCGCTGGTGAGTCAGAGGTTAAGAACCCACCTTCCACTGTGGGGGGTTCTGGTTCGATTTCTGCTCAGGGAACTAAAATCCTGCATGCTGTCAAGGGGCAACTAAGTCTGTATCACAACTACTGAACCCAGGCTCTGGAGCCCTCATGCCATCTTTAGAAGCCTGTGCACTGCAACTAAGATCCTGCATGCACAGCTGACATCCAGCGCAGCCCAAAATAAAAAATAGAGCAAACATTTTTTTAAATACTTGTGTGTGAAAGTCGCTCTGTCATGCTCGACTCTTTGTGACCCCGCAGCACGTCAGGCTTCCCTGTCCTTCACCATCTCCCGGAGCTTGCTTAGACTCATGGCCATTGAGTCAGTGATGCCATCCAACCCCCTTGCCCTCTGTCATCCCCTTCTCCTCCTGCCTTCAATCTTTCCCAGCATCAGGGTGCTTGCCAGGCTCCTCTGTCCATGGAATTCTCCAGGGAAGAATATTAGAGCGGGTAGCCCTTCCCTACTCCAGGGGATCTTCCCAACCCAGGGATTGAACCCAGATCTCCCACACTGCAGGTGGATTCCTTACCATCTGAGTCACCAGAGGAGCCCAAGAATGCTGCGTTATCAGGGAAGCCTGTTTAAAAAAAATAAGGATAATGTAAAAATGTCTACATCTTAAGTTGCTATAAAGACAGAGTAAAGACTTTGTCACAGAGTAAGTGTTCAATAAATATTAGCTATTACTAAAATTATGAAAAAAAATAAAGTTTGAGAAGTCCTACTATAAGGTATATACAGTCACTCTCTTGGCTCCTGGTGCCTAGAGGACACAAACACAGAATATGAAATCTAGTAACTACAGTGTACTATAATCCACATCATTTCAGCTTTGAACTTGAGGAACCAAGAAATGAATATCATGGACTCAGACAACAAACTTTTGTTCATTTCTAATCTCTGTTCCATTAATCCAAGTATCAGGATTCCATTTAAACTCATGGACTTATAAACAGGCCAGAAAAAATGTCTGATCCTTTCTTCTGATCATATGAAAGTCTAGACATTTGGACATGTGTTTAATGGTATACTGTGGGAAGACTCAAGATCAGAACTTGCTTGGAGTCATTTATATAAACGCTGGCACTATTTCCACCAAAATATGGACTCAGGGCAATATGGAGGCCAACAGATGGCTGGTGCCCAGTAAATAGCCCCCTGTTAATTTTTTAAAATGATAATAAGGCTAAAGTTACAGACTGAAGTTTGTTCCTATGGTTTGATCATTTGGACAAGTACAGTATGTTCAGTTCAGAGGCTTATCTACCCCACAGTTAGCACACTCCCCTTCTTGGCATTTCTCTCATTTCCTCGAAAAGCCTTTTCTAGAGAAACTTTAGATCAGAAGCCAAAGAAAATGCAGTTCAATTTGCCCTGCTCCCCATGGAGCTCCCAATGACTGAAGGCTTTCATTCCCTTCTCTCCCACATTAATCCTGGCTGTGCCTTAGCCACCCAGTGTTGCCCTAGGTTTCACGGTGAGAAAGCAGTGGATTTGCTGGGCTGGTCTAGACGAAGTTAGCAGGCTGCTGCTTCGTTTTCATGGGCATTTGTTTTGCTTTTACTTTATAACATTTAAAAAAAATAATTGTATTTGTGTATTTATTTTGGGGTTGTGCTGGGTCTTCATTGCTGCGTGGATTTTCCTCTAATTGCGGAGAGTGGGGGTTACCCTGTAGTTGTGGTGTGCAGGCTTCTCATTGCCGTTGCTTCTCTTGAGGAGCACGGGCCCCAGGGCACGGGGGCTCAGTAGTTGTGACTCATGAGCTCTAGAGCTCAGGCTCAGTAGTTGTGGCACACAGGCTTAGCTGTTCCACAACCCCTAGAATCTTCCCCCATC
This sequence comes from Neotragus moschatus, assembly GCA_006410615.1. Lineage (NCBI taxonomy): Eukaryota > Metazoa > Chordata > Mammalia > Artiodactyla > Bovidae > Neotragus > Neotragus moschatus. Next base: position 647,028 of record SJYA01002353.1, read on the forward strand.
AGGGATCGAACCCATGTCTCCTGCATTGGCAAGTGGACTCTTTACCACTCAGCTACTAGAAAGCCCTGCTTTTCTTTTTTTGGTGTTCTGGTTGTTTTGTTTTACTGCACCCTCCTGATGAAAAACATAACAAAACGGATAAAGATATGGTCAAGTCTACACGTGTAAGATCCACGAACATATCATCCCCACATCTCACCCTCTTCCGCCCCTTTGCCCTTCATCTGTTCTTTGTCAACGTTTCCTCCCACATCACGCCGTTTTAGAACATTTCACTTCTCTTCTATCTTCAGGCTTATCCCTACTGCGGGTCCTCTGAACATATGAGCCTGTCTGCTGCTTCACAGAGACATCTGAGGCTGCTAGGTGAGAATTCTTTGAATTCTGAGCATCCACTCCAATTTCTACACATCCTTATTTCACTTCCTTTCTCCAGTCTCTTTGTATCCTATTTTCGGACTCTTCCTTCTACTTCTATTCTTGACCCCTTCTGTAGTAGGCTGTATGACAGTCACCTAAAAAGAAATTTCATGTCCTACTCTGTGGAAGTATAAATGTTATCTTATTTAGAAAAAAAAAGGGGGGGGTCTTTAAAGATCTAATTAAGTTAGGGTCTTGAGACAAGGAGATCATTCTGGATGATCCAAGGTGCCCCAAATGCAATAACAAGTGTCCTTGTAGGATGTGTAACAAACAGAAGAGGAGAAGACACAAACGCATAGAGGAGACAGTGATGTGAGGATGCTGGTAAAGACTAAAGGGATGAGGCCACAGTCAAGGAGTGCCAAGGAAAGCCAGCCTTCTCCAAAAGCTACACGAGACAAGCTAGGGGGACTTCTCTGGTGGTACAGTGCATAAGAATCCACCTGCCACTGCAGGGGACATGGGTTTGACCCCTGGTTCAGGAAGATCCTTCAATGCTGTGGAGCAACTAAGCCCGTGTGCCACAACTACTGAGCCTGCTCTCTGAGCTCACAAGCCGCAAGTGTGGAGCCCAGGCACCTACCGCCTGTGCTCTGCAACAAGAAAAAGCCACCAAAACGAGAAGCCCACCCAGGGTACCTCCAAAAGGAAGAGACAGGAAGTATGAAAAGGGTAAAGTCAAGAGGGATTGTTACGACGATTCCTTGCGGGTTGGCCTGCTCCTGTATCTTGGGAGTGTCTGTTTAATAAAAAATCTGTCTACTTGAGCTGTAACTTGTCTGCCGTTTTAAACCCTTTTTGTCCATTGTTCCAAATTTTTGTTGCACTGAGACAAGAACCAAGGGCGAGAAATAAACTGACTTGACACTTAACCAGGAAAATAAAGATAATTTCCCCCTCATGGGCCCAGATTGGGCAGCTTTGCTGGCAGTGCCTTTAAGATTGGAGGGTATTTTCATGAGGAGTTCCTCATCTCTGACAGACTGAGACAGGCCTGAGACCTGGGTGGGACCCTTTGCTGCAGTACTGCAAAGCTTGCACTTAGACACACCCCTCCTTGAGATACAAAATTCAAAGAAGCCACATGGGACTAAAAATAAATGTGTTCATTCACTGGGGTAGTCCTGTACCAAAAGATACAAAATGACAAAAAATAAAATTAAAAAAACCATTTCTGCCATTTCTGAAGAGCTAGAAGCAAAAAACTGAGTGTCAGGAGCAAAAGTAGGGTATTGCTCATGCTCCCCTGAACAAAACACCACAAAAGGGGTGGGCAAACTGCCTAAGCCACCTCTCCAGACCAACCTCTGGTCACACCCCTACCCTCACCCCATATAAGGAATGAGCTCGCTCCCCCTACCCTGCTGGAGAGCTAGCAAGGAAACACGTTGCTTATTTTCACTCTCTCCTGCAGCTGGCACAGGGGCCCTAATAAAGCCTTGCTTGAATCATTCATCTGGCCTCTAGTGAATTTCTATGGATTGGGGATGGCCAATGACCCTAGTCAGTATCAAGACCACTGAATACTTGGTGCTCCCTGGGGGGTTCCATATGGTGCCTAAGACTCGGAGAACACAAGGAGGATGCAGACAGGAAGCTCATTCTCCTGCTGAGCCATGAGGAGAAGCCACTGTCTCACTTGGTTTGGATCATAGTTTCCTTCTCAGCTGCATTTACAGGAGTGTGGCCAGACAGCCTAGCAGTGGCGTTAGTCGCTGTCACTTTAGAGATAGCTTGGCCTCATGATAATTATTTGCCTAGACAGGGAAGGAAATGGCCATGATACTGAATTTAAAAAGTTTGGCATTGGGTTAGCAGAGGCTGGAACTGGAAATGTTTGGGCAGAGTATCCATCTGAGGGCCTCAAAGGGAGACTGGCCAAGAGCAGAGGGAGGAGAACTTAGAGATCACCGGGTACTTCAGTCACTGAGGAAGACCCCCTTTCTTTGTCTCGAAATGCACACTTCCTGCTGTCCCAGCGGAGGCTCTTGTGATGGAACAAGGTCTACCATTTGTGTTGGCAAAGGCAAACACCCAGGATCAACCAGCAGATAAACAAAAATGATCTTTCTCTTGTATTAAGTTGAGGCACTATTAGCCATCTCCCACCAAAACCCCAGAATCATTCTAAACTCTTATTTTCTCTCTTTACCTCCCACATCACACTGATGACCCAGTTCTCTCAATTCTGGCTCTGTAACATGTCCCACATATGGCCCTTCCTCTTTTTATTTTTGCCACCTGGCATGTGAGATCTTCCCCTATCAGGGATCGAAACAGTGCCCCGTGTAGTGGAAGCATGAAGCCCTAACCATTGGACCTCCAGAGAAGACTGATATCTTTATCCTCCATTTTATGGCTTTAGTTCAAGCCGTCACCACTTTGTACCAGACTCTTATTAGAGTCACCTAACCCATTTCTCTCCTCAAGTCTTGCTTTCTTCCATTCATCATTCGCTTTGCTACGAAACGATCACATCAGCCCCATACCTAAAACTCTTTGCGGATTCCTATCTGTGAGACAACCTCTGTGCTGAAATATGGCAGATGAAGCCCAATACAACCTAGCTTCTACCTGTCTCCCATCTTATGTCTTTCCCCTCCTACTGTACCACTCCAAGATTGAAACATCTCCAGACTCCCAACTGTGTAAACTGTACACAATTCAATCATAGCCTTGATAGACTTTGTTTCCATGTTTATTCCCCCATCCCCCCAGCACTATATTATTAAATCATTAAAGAAAGAATCTCTCTTCTTTCAGTACCTTGCACAGTGCTGAACACAGAGGAAGCACTCAAAAAAAAAAAAAAAAAAGGAAACCACTTGCTAAATATGTCAACGAATGACTGGATAAAAATGAGAATCCTCTCTACTGTCTTAGACCCTGGTGGGGCATGCTGGCATGAACCCGGCACCTCTTCCTAACGCACCAAATTTACACACTGGGAAGTCATTTAAAACATTTTACATTAAAGTAAGCAAGGACTTGTTATGAATCATAGTATAAATGTTGCATTAATATTGGAGGTAAAGTATTCAAAGAAAATCTGAATATGATTTGGATCAGTGTGGGCTGGACTTCCTCAGGGCAGATGAATTCAGAGTTCACGGTCATGTACCACTGAGGCAACTTTAATGTAAAATTTCAGAAGTCATGTTAGAGGGTTGTATGCATTGTAAGTAATAAAATGGAACTCACGACATAGATAATACTAGCTGTCAGGCTGGGAATCTGCAAAAGAGAAGGGCGTTACCTCAGCCAGAAAGACAAAGGTCTCGATTTGTATCCAAAATAGACTCCAGTAGACTCCAGTAGTTTCCAAGACAGTTCTTTACACCAGGCTTCCCTGGTGGCTCAGATGGTAAACAATCTGCCTGCAGTGCAGGTGACTTGGGTTTGATCCCTGGGTCAAAAAGATCCCCTAGAGAAGGGAATGGCTACCAACTTCAGTATTCTTGCCTGGAGAATTCATGGACAGAGGAGCCTGGCAGGCTACAGTCCATGGGGGTCTTAAAGAGTCTGACACGACTGAGTGACTAACACTTTCACTTTTCACTTTTTTCATATATATATATGTATATATATATGTATATAAACATATTCATCATAGAATTCTTTTAACTATAAAATTCTATGGCACTTAATGTATAGCTCAAATTACAACCATATGATCCCCTAACTTTTCCTAATTACTAACATTTTTATATCCCTGATTTCAGACCAAGTTTAGAAAGTCAGTGATGACAATTCAGAGAACCAAGTTTGTTTCGGGGACTCCAGTGATGCCTGCATTCTTGCCTCTAAGCTGTAGATAATCATCATACAAACTAAGGAAAAAGTTGAGCCCTAAAGTCTCTGAAAAGCCTAAGTTGAAACAGATTAAGTAAGATTTTAAAATAGTTGAGCATGTCTGTATGACACAAAATACTTTTAAGAAAAAAAATTTTAAGGTTCATCTATTGCAGAATCTTTTTAAAAAGTTCTTTTTGCTATAAGAAAAAATTATCCAAACAAGTTTAGCTCCATGAGATCAATTGTATATTCTCTCCCTGCCAGCTTAGAATCCATTCAGAGATCAATTTATGCACGAGTGGATGTGTATATATTTTCTGTATGTGTCAGTATTTATGAATATCTAGCAAGTAGCATTGCTGCTTTATGACACTTCTTCAACCATTAGGAAATAACTAAGTGGCCACAAGAGTTCAAAAACAAAACCAATCCAAAAACAGAGGGTGGAGGCAGCCGAAAAATTTTAAGTTGCTCAGAACAGTCTCTTGGGTTGATGCAAGAGGAAAATCTGAGAACATTTTCTTAAAAAGAAAAAAATGAAAGGAAACAGAGCATGCAACTTCAGAGCTCAACTTGCGCCTAATCTCGTTGTGTGGGATTTTTTCATTCCAACACGTACCTCCCAGGACAAGCACAACAGCAATCCCTAAATCATGTTCATCTTCTGAAGATGATATGTAATAAACACAGCCTTCCTCAAGGAGACGTGCGGGTCAGAGCAAAACAGAGTGTGTATCTCCCATCTTGCAGATCTGAAATGTTTAGACAGATAATATCTAGTGGAAATTGACACTGACGGCCACCTTGCTGAAGAAAAGAAGGGATGCAGATGGAACCAAAGAACACGTGACTTGGGGAATCTGGAAGGAATAAAAGGACCTTCTATAACTGCTGCATGCTGTATAGATTTTATGTGTGATTTATTCCCTTTTTCACTGGGTAGCAGGCACCTACTTTGCTCACTGAGAAAATTCTGGTGCCAGGCCATCAGAATCAATATATGAACACGGCATCAATATATGAACGGCATCATATATGAACCCACCCAACGTCAAGTTCTTGTCAGAGCAATGTACAAAACATATTTTGTGGAAAATATGGCATGTGAAGGACCCCTCAGATTTCTCTTTCTATTCCATTCAATGTGTTGGGTGACACAGTCTCATAGAATTAGGGCACTTTCCTGGCGATCCAGTGGTTAAGACTCCACACTGCCAACGCAGGTGGGCATGAGTTTCATTCCTGGTCAAGGAACTAAGATCCCACATGCTGCACCGCATGGCCAAAAATAAAAATAATTTTAAAAATGCTGTTGTTGCAACTCCATGGACTGTAGCCTGCCAGACTCCTTTGTCCACAGGATTCTCCAGGCAAGAATCCTGGAGTGGGCTGCCATTCTCTTCTCCAGGGGATCTTCCCAACCCAGGGGTCAGACCCCAGTCTCCTGCGTTGCAGGCAGATTCTTTACCGTCTGAGCCACCAGGGAAGCCTTCTCTTTATCTTTTTTAATGCTTTTCCAAGTATTTCAGAGCCAAAAAGAAGGGAACAAAACTTTGACTATTGTGCTTTCCCTTAGAGGAGGGACAAAGCACTGATAGAAACCTCCATTCCTGGCCACTAGTGTTTACAGCAGCCCTTCTGTGGTCACTGGAAATCCTCTCTATGTGGTCTAATTTGAAGCTTTAAGGTGTAAGTGCTGGAGAAAACGCAGCTCTTTTCTCAATAAAATGACCTGTTATTCTGTGGAAAGAAAGGAGGTGTTTCTCTGAGACCACCATTACACCTGCCATGCTTTACTGAAATACAAGCCTCCCCACCCGCCCCTCGCCCACCGCTCCCCACTCACACCTGGGCACTGGCTAGTGAAAACACATTGGCTTGAGTGTGGGGGGAGGGTTAAAATAAAACCATCTTGGTTCCTGAATAAATAATTCTTGCCAATATCTAAGGTTTACTGTGGATAATTGAATTTGGGGCTAATTCTATGCTCAAAGTATCTAAACACTTGCACTTTAATTGACACACACCAAAAAAAAAAAAATTTTTTTAAGATATTTGGCAAGGCATTTTGTTTTTAACATTAGTGCAATGCAGCCTAACAGTGTTCTTACTGTAGTCCTGCCCGAAAGTGATCACTTTTCTGTACTTTTCCTATGACAAATTTATTTTCCCTATATGCTTTTGTTGGCTAGCAGCTCTGGCATGCCTTGACTGACAATGAGCCAGAAGATCTGAGTTTGAGGAAAATGCACGGCTCTCAAGGTTTGGCACATGGTAGATAAGTGCAGAGCAAATGCTCCGCATTCAAGCAGAGCCTGTGTGTTGGCCTCATCAGCCCACCAAGGACAACACAGACATCAGTTAGAAAATACTATAATACTCCTCAACCTTCAGGACAGGAATCCAGTAAAATAAAATTTTAAAAATTAGCTTTTCAATGTTAAAACAATTGGACAATTGCTAAAGCTTCCATCAGCTTTATTAACTAAGCAACAGGTCATTATGTTACCAGTTTTATTGACTTCACGTGATTGCTGTCCTATCCGAGAGTTGACAAAGGTCCCTTCTGATGATCTGCCTTTTCTCTATGAAGTAGGAGGGGATCAGCTCAGAACGAGGATCCACCTGACAAGGGATGAAAGAGCATCCTACACCGTCAATTATGAAGGTATTTTAATGCAAATTCATCCAAGAATTTATGTAACAAATGTAATCTGCAGTGGCAATCTGATTGAGCAGAGAATTAGCATTTGAAATTCATCTTTTAATCTAATTATATATCTCTAGCATTTAATTATAAGCAATGCACAAAAGACTTCAGTACTACACAATCAATGATATCAAAGATATATTACCTAGAGAAAAGATCCAAAGATCTCCAGTTCAATTGACAGAAGTGTGCATGGGTATGCACACCTATACTCAGGAAATGTTTCTTTTAAATTTTTTTTTGTTTGTTGTTTTTATTCCCATTCTAATGAAAAGTTGTCTTCATCAGAATCCAAATAGTTTCATGTAATAGGTGAATGTGATTAAGCCTATCACTATGTCAATAAGGAAGGCAATGATTTATAAAACATTTCTGGACCACAGCTGTCTGAGAACTGCTAAATGCTAAAAGTTCTTCCTATAAAAACAAAAATACACACCAAATTTTACACAAAATTTCAGAGCATTCATAGGCCTTCATGTTGCATCAGTTGGCTATTACTGACAGCATAACACACCAACCTAAAAGTAATAGCTTAAGACCACACAATTTACCTGAAAATTCTTTGATGACAGTTTAGGCTGGATTTAGCTGAGTGGTTTCTCTAGTCTTACATGGGTTCCCCGCTACCACTCTGGTGAGCCATAGGCCAATGACGGGTGTCACTTATTCTTCTGGGTGGTGGCTCTTAGAGGCAAGGACACCTCAGCCCCATTTCATACAGTTTTTCATCCTCAAGCAAGCTGCTTGGACTTATTCTCATAGTGGAGACAGGTGGCCAAGAGAGAGTTGAAATAACGAAGGCCTAATTTCATAACCATTGTTTTGCTTCATTCTTTTGATCAAAGCAAGTCACAAAGCCATCTCAGCTTCAGGGGACTGAAGTAAGATTTTATAAAATCATATCGCAAAGGGTATCACTATAAAACGGGATAGAGAATTGAGATCAATGTTTTTCATCAGTCTATCACACCAATCATGAATATAGGTTAATAATTTTCTTCCACAAAAATGAGATTATTATAGGGGTTAAAAGGAAAAAGCAAGAGAATATTTTTATTGTGACATACGAGTGCACAAACTAAAAACTGACATTCCAAAAAATGAAGTCCAGAGCCAATAGAATACCATTTTCCTAGGGACAAGCAAGAAACCATCAATGCTTTTCCTTTCTGAAAGATAATATTTTAGAAAATCAATATACTCCACATAGCTTTAAGTTCTCATTTTGGCATCAAAATAGAATACTATGGATTTTGCATATATTTAGCAGGGTAAAGTTAGCAATATTGATGAAGAGGAAAGTGATATAGTTCAGTTCAATCGCTTCTGTCGTCCCCGTTTCCACCTGCCTTCAATCTTTCCCAGCATCAGGGTCTCTTCTAATGACTCAGTTCCTTGCATCAAGTGGCCAAAGCACTGGAGTTTCAACTTCAGCATCAGTTTTTCCAATGAACATTCAGGACTGGTTTCCTTCAGGATGAACTGGTTGGATCTCCTTGCAGTCCAAGGGACTCTCAAGAGTCTTCTCCAACACTACAGTTTAGAGTATCAATTCTTCAGCGCTCAGCTTTCTTTAGAGTCCAACTCTCACATCTATACATGACTACTGGAAAACCATAGCTTTGACTAGACAGNGTTTGCCTTGGAAACGAACAGAGATCATTCTGTCGTTTTTGAGATTACATCCAAGTACTGCATTTTGGATTCTCTTGTTGACTATGATGGCTACTCTTCTTTTTTTCACATCTTTTAGGGGATTCTTGCCCACAGTAGTAGATACAATGATCATCTAAGTTAAATTCACCCATTCCTGTCCATTTTCATTTACTGATTCCTGAAATGTTGATGCTGACTCTTTCCATCTCCTGCTTGACCACTTCCAATTTGCCTTGATTCAAGGACCTAACATTGCAGTTTCCTATACAATATTGCTCTTTACAGCATCAGATTTTACTAAATGTTATTCTAAATGTTTGTGTCCGTTTTTATGCCCAACTCTATGGAAGTTGTAAAGGAATTTACATTTTTCCATGGATGTCATTTCTTGGGGATGCTATAGTAAATAACAAAAACATTTTCTACTAAACCAGAATCCTAGAAAGCAGTATTTCCATAAAGCACAGGAAAACCTTAGGACAAAAATTCCAAACAGGAAATATTGAACTCATAACATACTCTGAGTCTGTGACAGTTGATCCAGTGATTGCTATAGCATCATGAAAAAGTCAGTTGTTGGGGCTTCCCTGGTCGCTCTGTGGTAAAGAATCTGCCTGCCAGTGTACAGACATGGGTTTGATCCCTCGTCCAGGAAGATCCCACATGCCACAGAGCAACTAAGCCGTGTGCCACAACTACTGAGCCTGCATTCTAGAACCCAAGTGCTGCAACTACTAGAGCCCATGAGCCTAGAGCCTGTGCTCCACAACAAGCCACCGGAATGAGAAACTTGCAGACTGCAACTAGAGAGCAGCCCCCTCTCTCCACAACTAGAGGACAGTCCATGCAGCAACGAAGATCCAGGACAGCCACAAATAAATGTTTTAGAAAACTGGCTGTCAATATGTTGAGTGTAATCTTATTCTTACCCCCTAGAAAGAATAGCCAAAAAAGAACTGACGATAGGAAATTCAGTATCTAATGGAGAATAATTGATTGGATTTAGCAAAATATGAGTTCTTTATTCAGATGCATTGAGTTTACATCAGACTTTGCCATTACCAAAGGTTGCTGCTGCTGCTGCTGCTGCTTCTAAAAAATCATCCAATGACCTCAATTATTCTGTATAGTATTGATAAATTACATGCAGAGTCAATTCAAAGCATCATGCTTGATTATTGATAGATTCTTTGACTTACTCCTTACTCTCTGTAGGACGACTGTTTATTTTACATCTTCCCTTATCTGCAAAGTCTAGGATAGTAATTTTGAGGTAGTTATCCATGTCTTGGTTTAATTTTTTTTAATTACTAAAAGAAGATGAGCAAGATTAGTCTCTGCTCTCAACTTATAATAAACTGGTACAAAAACGATTCTGCCCATCTACAAGCAAATATGAAGATTATTTATTACCTATGATCTAATTCTTTATCCCCTTAAAGAACAGCCAGCATAGTCTAATCATATATAACAAGATATTGTAGGATGAAGGCAAGAATTCGAAAGCCAGAGATAAAGAAAGAATGAATTAGAAAATAAGGAAAGAGAAAAGAAAAAAGACGTAGAAAGAAAAGAGGGCATCACTATTGTGAATAAGTGAAAGAGAATGTTTATTTCCTTGGGATTTAAACAGTGGTTATACATGGCAATCCACTCCAGTACTATTGCCTGGAAAAGCCCATGGACAGAGGAGCCTGGTAGGCTACAGTCCGTGGGGTCGCCTGAGCGACTTCAATTTCACTTTCACTATATAGTGTCTACCTTCTTTTTTCACTAGGCATGACAATTAAAACTACTGGCATAAAATAGCATAATGTGGTATTATGGTATTATTCTCATAGAGAAATAGGAGAATAAATTAATGCCAACTTGAAAGTCAGCATCATGTCAAGCAATGGTGTTTTAGCTGATACTCCATTAGAAAAAGCCATCTATGTCTCCATAAAGAAATATCCACTCAAAAATGATGTGACAATTTTTAGATATTCCCATTGCCAGTAGACACTTGGGAGGAAAAAACAAATAGTCACGAGCTGTGGGCACTAACTATAAATCACGGGTGGTCTATGTTCAGCGTCTCCTCCTCAGTTTATTTCTGATGAAAGAGGAGAACTTTCTATCAAGACTGAATCATTTGTGTTTCCCCAATCATGCCTTGTTTCATTCCCCTCCTATAACCTGGAATACCTTTCCCACTTTTTCCCCAGAACAATTCCTCATTCTGAATTTAGACATCACTCTGAGAAGCGCTCCCCGGCACCACCTCTCCCGCACATTCCTATAATGGGATATAAGCACATATCACCATGTAGAGCACATGGTAATACAGATAACTGTTCACTTGTCTCCTTCACACGTTGTTGCTGTGTCTGTGTGCTTAGCCATGTCCGACTCTTTGTAACCACATGGACTACAGCCCGCCAGTCTCCTCTGTCCATGGATTTTCCAGGCAAGAATACTGGAGCGGGTTGCCATGTCTTTCCCCAGCGGATCTTTCTGACCTAAGGATCAAGCCCAGGTCTCCTGCATCTCCTGCCCTGGCAGAGGGGCTCTTTTACCACTAGCACCTCTCTCCTTCACCGCACTCCCTGAACCTGTCTCTCTGCCATGTGAAACCAAGGTCCCTACTGTTTTCCTCATTGTGTTCCTAATGCCTGGCACACAGTGAGTAATCAGTAATTGTTAGCTGACTAAATAGGTCAATGGACAGTAAACGAAGGAAGAACGGGAGGGATGGAAGGAGTCTGGAGAAAAGGTGACTGGCAATGCTTGAAAAAGTGAGAGCGTTAGTGCTCAGTCATGTCTGATCCTGTGATCCCACGAACTGTAGCCTCCAGGCTCGTCCGTCAACGGAATTCTCCAGGCAAGATTACTGGAGTGGGTTGCCGTTCCCTTTTCCAGGGGATCTTCCCGACCCAGGGATTGCACCTGCATGTCTTATATCTGCTGCATTGACAGCCAATTCTTTGCCACTGCCCCACCTACCATATAGGTTTTCTCGCCTATAAGAGGAGTGCCACCCCTCACCATCTGTGACTTATAAAAATGCGTTTATCGCCAGATGTTGACCATCCTCAGTATGCTCCATTTTCAAAGAATAGCACAGACTATACAATGCCCTCCTCTGTAATTCAAGAAAGATTCCACTCACTCACTAGCAAGCAACCAGTGTGACTGTGTGAAAAAGAAACTCTGAGAGACAATTAAATGGAGTACGTACAGATGTGATCTTTCCTGATTTTGACAGGGCATTCTGATTGTTTCACAAAACAAAGTTAAAGACATTTAGAAAAGTAGGCTAGGGGTCACGTTATATTAAAGAAACAAATGACTGATTTGGGGGTCACATTCAAAGGGCAATTACTAATAACACTTTTATCAATTTGGAGAACACTTCCAAGTTGTGTTTCACAGGGATAATCCCTACGTTTCTTATCTTTACTAATGTTCGAAATTTTTAAACATTGAATATATAAAGTTGTTTGTATTCTGTTAGAGAAAAGTTTCAAATGACTTGGATGAGATGGGTAAGTTTCTTATACAATGAGGTGAAAATGAAGACAAAATGTGTACACTTAGAAACTAAAATAAACCATTCATAAAGCATAGTGGACAGGTAAACTTGACAGGTGTTAAGGACAAAACACCTGGGAGTGAGTCAAGACTAGATTTGATCACGAGCAGACTGAGTTAGCAATACAATGCCCTAAACCAGTTGTTCTCAACGAGAGATGGTTTTATCACACCAGACGCATTTGGCAGTTTGTCTGGAGACATTTTTGACTGTCATGATTGAGGAGGGTGCTACTGGCATCTAGTGGATAGAAACCAGGGGAACTACTACACATCCTCCACACAACAAAAGCTGTCCACACAGAGAACTGTCTAGTCCAAATTTTCAGTGGAACTGAAACTGAGAAGCAAATAAGTGAAAACATTATGTGATATAAGGATGTCTTAAAATGAATCACACTGGGAATTTAAAATTCCCCTCAACAATATTCTGTACCAAATCCTTATCAGAATATTGGGTTCTGTTTAGGACGTTACCATTTAGGAAGTATAGCCTGTGAAGGATTGGAAATAGTATCATGATTGCCCAAGGCTTGCGCTTCTGCTGGTGCAAAGCCCATTAGGCTTTTACTGTCTCCCCTATTAGAATATCTAGAAAGAATTCCTGTCTAATTTGAAGCTCAGTTCTATGTCTTGGGTTAGAATCAAGAAAATCTAAGATTCTTGGATAAAAAAATGCCCATCAATACACTGTCTGATAAACAGACTGAAAAAGAAAACTGAATAAAATTTAAGTTGAATGTTTTAGAGAATTAAGCCAGTTCTCAACTATGCACTAAAAGAAAATCTCTAAAAGTTAAAACACATAGAAAAAATATCAAATACACTGAAAATATAAATACCACAAAATTCTAAGTGAATGAGCCAAAAGTCTTACATTACCAACATCAAACTATCCCAGAAGCTTAACATGTTTTAATAATATGCATTTTATAGTTAGAAATGTGGTTTAAAAAAAATGAAGAATGAGGGAGTCCAGAGCAAAAGAAACAAATCACTTTAGAGTAGACAACGGTTAGAAAAGGGATAAGGTGCTGGAAATAAAGTTAAAAGTGATCATTTTAAAAAGTGGGAAACGACAAGCAAGTTTTTGTGGTGAGAAAAGTTTATTTTCTTGAAGCCACATTGAACAAAATGACACAGTGGAACCGTTTTGTGTGGTCCTGTTCATATTTCCATTGGATAGGCACTGTGCTGATTCTACTATATGCTTTGCAGCCAAATATGACAAAATGTGACTTTAAGCAAAAATATGTATAAAATATTGTTTATTGTTTAAATTTCAAAATGAGAATTACATTCAGAATAAGAACTGCATACTAATTAACATTATAATCCACACCCTAAGAATGTATGTCCATAGCTTCGAGTCTAAACATTTTCTAAATTTTATTTAAGGGAAAAGTTGAACTTAATATATTATTTAATTCATTAACCTGCTCAATATCACAAATGCACTAAATTCTAGTTTGATGCTATATCATTCAAAAACTAAAAGGGCATAATTTTTATCATAGTCATTAATATGAGTTGGAAATGAAGACAAATGTAAGAAGGCTTCAGATAAGTATTTTTTACCTCATAGCCAGTGGTTTCAAACTCTTCTACAACAAAATCTTTTCCCAGAGATATCAACACAAAATGAAAAATCTTCCTTTGCGTTTTCTTACATAGGCAGTGGGGCCAGTGTCAACTCTTAAATAATTAGGAATTAACCACAGTTGACATTTTCTAAATCAATGCCTTTCTCAGTTCTGAAAAAGTCCCTGCTTTATCTCTTCATATATGGGAATTTCTAGTTCTCTCTATTCCTCCCATATTTTCTGGAGCTCCTCATGAAGCAAACATCTGATCTCATTTTAACTTTTAAGTTAAAATTATATTAATTTTAAATTAAAATTCACCTTTCAACCCCTCTTTCTTACTCTTTTCTTCTTACCTTTTCTCTTTTTTTTCCCCCTCTGTGCTGCATTATTGTCACTTCTCAGATCAATCTTTCAGTTCATGAACTCTTTCTTCAGTTGGGTCTAGCATGCAGTTTAATGTATCCATTGAATTTTGCATTTTGAATATCTATATTTTTCATTGCTAGAAACTCTGTTACTTTTCAAATCTACCTTTTCTTATTGATAAAATCTTTTTTACATTTTATGTTCCTTCTTTTATGCCCTGAATTATTTAATTTTCTGTAAAATATTAGTTGGCGATTCTTTTTAACTTTTCTTACCATTTAAATCATGGAAAAACAAAATTCCAGTCAATTTGTGGATTTTATTGATGTGGGACATTGCCCCCTCACTTCAAATTCAAACCTATGCTGAACAAAATAGTATAGCCAAACAAAATTAAATAACTGAGTTATAAATTTATAAAAGAAAACATGCAGGTTCTAGAAACGAAGAAGGAACTTGAAGAGTGGTGTTATGGGTTGAATCATGCCTTCCCCAAAACTCATACACTGAAGTCCTAACCCACAGTACCTCAGAATATGATCTGATTCGGAATTAGTTTCTCTGAAAATGCAATTATTTGAGTTAGGATAGGAGGAGGGCAAGCCTCTAATCCAATATGGCTGGTATCTTTAAAAAACCATAAGTTTAGACACACACGTGTAAAAATCATCATGTGAAGATGAAGGCAGAGGTTAGGGTGATGTTTTTACATGATGCTGCTGCTGCTGCTAAGTCACTTCAGTTGTGTCTGACTCTGTGTGACCCCATAGACAGCAGCCTACCAGGCTCCCCTGTCCCTGGGATTCTCCAGGCAAGAACACTGGAGTGGGTTGCCATTTCCTTCTCCAATGCATGAAAGTGAAAAGTGAAAGTGAAGTCGCTCAGTTGTGTCCAACTCCTAGCGACCCCATGGACTGCAGCCTACCAGGCTCCTCCATCCATGGGATTTTCCAGGCAAGAGTACTGGAGTGGGGTGCCATTGCCTTCTCCCTCTTACATGCTAAAGAACAACAGAGATAGTCAACGAAGCACCAGAAGCTGGGTGAGAAGCATGGAACAGATTTTCTTTCCGGGCCCTTAGAAAGAACTAAGCCTGCTGACACCTTGATCTCAGACTTCTAACCTCTAGAACTATGAGACAATAAATTTTCATTGTTTAAGTCACTCNACATGCTAAAGAACAACAGAGATAGTCAACGAAGCACCAGAAGCTGGGTGAGAAGCATGGAACAGATTTTCTTTCCGGGCCCTTAGAAAGAACTAAGCCTGCTGACACCTTGATCTCAGACTTCTAACCTCTAGAACTATGAGACAATAAATTTTCATTGTTTAAGTCACTCAGCCTGAGGTACTGTGTTACAGCAGCCCCATCAAACTAATGAAAGTGGTAAGCTGAAGCAAAAAAAAATAATAATAAGGTTCACTAAGTAATGAGGACCAGTGATAAGCCTTACTATCTAAGAGCTAGAGTGTCAAACCAGGGAAAGAAAAGGAATTCAAGGCTAGACTTTTATCCCAGGAGGTAAAACAGAACTGCATACATAAGGTCAGGGATCCAAGAGTGCTTCTAGTAACTAAAAAAAAAAAAGACTAGACAAAATCTACTAACTGAGCTGTGGAAATAAAGTGCATCTACCTAAAGCTTTGGGCAGAAAAAGGGTCTACATATAAGATCTTATCATCTACGAATGGAGATAATCTTACTTGCTTCTTTCAAATGGATGTCTTTTATTTCTTTGTCTTGCCTAATTCCTCTTGATAGGATTTTCAGTACTATACTGAGTTGTTTTTGCTCAGTTGCTAAGTCATGTCCAACTCTTTGGGACCCAATGGACTGTAGCACTCCAGGCTTCCCTGTCCTTCACCATCTCCCAGAGTTTGTTCAAACTCACGTCCATTGAGTTGATGATGCCATCCAACCATCTCATCCTCTGTAACCCTCTCCTCCTCCTGCCATCAATCTTTCCTAACATCATGGTCTTTTCCAGTGAGTCAACTCTACGCATCAGGCGGTCAAAGTATTGGAGGATCAGTTTCAGCATCAGTCCTTCCAAGGAATATTCAGGGTCAATTTCATTTAGGATTGACTGGTTGGATCTCCTTGCAGTCCAAGGGGCTCTCAAGAATCTTCTCCAGCACTACAGTTCAAAAGCATCCATTCTCCAGTGCTCAGCCTTCTTTATGGACCAATTCTCACATCCGTACATGACTACTGGAAAAACCATAGCTTTGACTTTTGACTATATGGATCTTTGTCAGCAAAGTGATGTCTCTGCTTTTCAGACATTGAACAGACATAGCAAAAGCAGGAATGCTTACTGTTTTCCTGATCTTAAAGGAAAAGCATTCAGCCTTTCATGATTGAGAATGTTTGCTGTGGGGTTTTTCATATATTTATATTATTTTTATTATGTTTTTTGGGTAGTCTCCTTTTGTTCCTAGTTTTTTGAATGGTTTTATCATGAAAGGGTATTGAATTTTGTCAGTTGCTTTTTCTGCATCAATTGAGATTGATATGGATTTTTTCCCCTTCATTCTGTTAATGTGGTATATTACATTGATTTTCATATGTTAACTTATTCTTATACTCCAGAAATAATCCAACTTGGTGACAGTGTATAATCCTTTTAATATGCTATTGAATTCAGTTTCTTAGTATTTTGTTGACAATTTTTGCATCAGCATTCATAAGATATTGGTCTACTTTCTTTTTTTTTGTAGTTTCTTTTTCTGGCTTTGTTATCAGGGTAATGGTAGCTTCATAGAATGAATTATGAAGTATTTCCTTCTCATCAATTTTTGGAAAAGTTTGAGGATTGATATTAATTCTTATTTAAATGTTTGGTAGAATTCACCTGTGTAGTCACCAACTCCAGGGATTCCCTTGTTAGGAAATTTTTGAATAGTGATTCAATTTCATTACTAGTTACAGGTCTATTCAGATTTCCTAATCCTCCATGATTCAGTCTTGGTAGGTTTTGTGTTTCTAAGAATTTGTTCATTTCATTTAAATTATCTAATTTGTTGGCATACAATCACTTAACAGTACTCTCTTATAATCCTTTTAATTCTAATAAAGTCATTAGCAATGTTCCCACTTTCAATTCTGATTTTAGTAATGTGACTCTTCTCTCTTATTTTCTTAGTCAGTCTAGCTAAGTTTGTACATTTTGTCGATCATTTTGAAGAATCAACTTTTTGTTTTGTTTTGTTTTTTGCTTTTAATTAGAACATTTATTGAAACATTTTATTTGAATGTATCACACCCATTTTCATGTTTTTATACCCATTTCCACACTATAGATAACTTTTTTGTTGTTTATTTTCTTTATTGCTTTTCTATTCTCAATTTCATTTATCTCTGCTCTATTTTTTATTATTTCCTTCCTTTTTCTAACTTTGGGTTTAGTTTATTCTTATTTTTCTAGTTTCATAAGTTGTAAAATTAAGTTTATTTGATTTATAATTTTTTGGTTTTTTAATGTGTTTATAACCATAAATTTCCCCCTTAGCACTATTTTCACAGCGTCCCATAAATGGTATGCTGTGCTTTCATTTTGATTTGTCTCTGTCTTAGTGAGCTTGGGATGTTGTAACAGAGAATCATTGACTGGGTGGCTTAAGCAAAAAAAAAATTTATTTTCTCATAGTTTTGGGGAGTGATCAAGTACCTGGAGAGCTGGTGTCTGGTAAGAACTTTCCCTTTAGGTTTTATCCTTACTATGTGTTAACATGAACTCTTATGCATGTGGAGAGAGGGAGACAGAGAGACAGAGAGAGACAGGAAGAACTCTCTGATATCTCTTTTTATAAGGCACTAATCCTATTGGATCACGACACTGCCTTCTTACCTCATTTAACCTTAGTTCTTCCCTAGAGGCCCCATCTCCAAATATAGTCACACCGGGGTTAGGGCTTCAACATATGAATTTTGAGAGGACATAAACCTTAAGTCCATAACATTATGCCCTCAAAATTCATGTCCTGCTCACATGCAAAATACATTTATTCCATTTCAACAGCCCCAAAAGTCTTAACACCAAATTCTAAAGTTTAAAGTCCAAAACCTTATCTGAAAATTATCTAAATCATATATGGGTGAAGCTCCAGGTACAATTTGTACTGAGGCAAAATTCCTGTCCAGCTATAAACCAGACAGGTCATGTTCCTCCAAAATAAAACTGGTGGGACAGGCACAGAATAGACATTCTCATTCCAAAAGAGAAAAGCTGGAAGGAAGAAAGGGGTGATGGCTTCCAAGCAAGTTCAAAATCTAGCAAGGCAAATTACATTAGATCTTAAGGCCCAGTTATAACCCTATTTTGTCTGATGCTCTGCCTTCTGGACCCACTGTGATGGTTGACCCACCTTCTGGACTCACTGGGGCAGTGGCCCCAACTCCACAGCTCGACTGGGCAAGAGTCATGCCCTTGCAGTTCTTCCAGGCAGGAACTTGTCCTCACACCTCTGCACGGAAGAGGCTGTCTGGCCCACTGAAACTGAGGCCCCGACCCTGATGATCTCTGAATTACCTTCCGAATCATTCTTCCCTTTTCTTGAAGAATAGCACATGTTCACAGCCAAACAGCCATACTGTCCTTTCCTGTAAAATCCAAGAATTCCAAAAGCCTTCCTTCATTTAGTTCACCCCTGTCCCCTTCCATTCAAACTGGTAGTGTTTCTGCTCTTACAATCCCATAATCTTTTCACTGAGTTACCATCTAACCATACTCTTGGTGTTCTCTTTACAACATGCTTTCTTGTTTTTTGCAATATGAAAATGCTAAGAATTTTCCAAATCTTTAAGTTCTGGTTCTTTTTTGTTTAACAATCCCTTCTTTAATTCATAGCTCTCCTCTTGCATTTTACTGTAAGCAGTCAAGAGGCCCTAGTTGCACTTTCAACATTATACTTAGAAATCTCCTCAGCTAAATATCCAATTTCATCGTTTACAACTTCCATGTTCCACAAAACACTAGAACACAAGTCAGTCAACTTCTTTGCTATTTTATAACAAGGATTATCTTTCTTCCAATTTCCAATAACCTGCTTTTCATTTCCATCTAAGATCGCCCTAGAATGGCCTTTAACATTTATATTTCTATCAACATTCTCTTTATGATTATTTATGTATTCCCTAAGAAGGTGGAGGCTCTCCTCTTTGCTTTAAGATTCCTCAGCAGAACACATTTAACATCAGTATTTCTACCAACAGCCCCTTCATGGCAATCGAGGCTTATTTCTTTTTAGCATGTATCCCCAAATCTTCCAGCCTCTACCCTTTACCCAATTCCAAAGCCACTTCTATATTTTCAGGTATTTTATTTTGCAGCAGCAACCTACTTCATGGTATCAAAATCTGTCTGCTAGGGCGGCTGTTAACAAAATATCACAGACTCTGTGGCTCAAATAACAATAATTTATTTTCTCACAATTCTGGAAGCTGGAAGGATCAAAGTGAGAACTCTCTTCCTGGTTTACACCTTCTCAGCGTGTCCTCATATGGCCTTTCTCTGGTGAATGAACAAAGAGAGGAAGATAGAACTCTCTAGTGTTTCTTCTTATAAGGATACTAATTCTATCAGCTCAAGGCCCCACAATCACTACATCATCTAACCATAATTACTTCCTAAGAGTCTCATCTCAAAATACAGACACACTGGTGGTTGAACTTTCAATATATGGATTTGAGGGGGAAACAAACATTCAGTCTATAATAGCCTCTAAAAGACAAACACACACACACACACACACACAAAATGTGATTCACTCAGTCTTAACTAACTCATTGTAACTCCATGGACTGAAGCCCACCAGGGTCCTCTGTTCATGGGATTTTCCAGGCAAGAATACTGGAGTGGGGGAGGGGGATTCCAAATGGGGGACACATGTACACCCGAGGCTGATTCATGTCGATGTATGGCAAAAAACATCACGATATTGTAAAGTAATTATCCTCCAATTAAAATAATTAATTTAAAATAAGAAAGAAATAAAAAATTATAATACTGCATAATACATTATTATCAATACAAATGGTACCAAAATTTGTCATCATTAAAAAAAAAAAAGAATACTGGAGTGGGTTGTCATTTGCTTCTCCAGGGGATCTTCTTGTCCTAGTCATCAAACCAAGCCTCCTGCATTGCAGGTGGATTCTTTACCATCTGAGCTACCAGGGAAACCCATAATAATAGGCTCTAAGCATTTTTCATTCCAATCCCAAAGAAAGGCAATGCCAAAGAAGGCTCAAACTACCACACAATTGCACTCATCTCACACGCTAGTAAAGTAATGCTCAAAATTCTCCAAACCAGGCTTCAGCAATACATGAACCGTGAACTCTCAGATGTTCAAGCTGTTTTAGAAAAGGCAGANCTGATGCTGGGAGGGATTAGGGGCAGGAGGAGAAGGGGACGACCAAGGATGAGACGGCTGGATGGCATCACCGACTCGATGGGCATGAGTCTGAGTGAACTGCGGGAGTTGGTGATAGACAGGGAGGCCTGGCATGCTGCAATTCATGGGGTCGCAAAGAGTTGGACAGGACTGAGGGCCTGAACTGAACTGAACTGAAGCACTTTCTAATTTCCCTTGTGATTATTTTCTTTAATCGATTAATTGTTTAATTTCCACAAAACTGAATTTTTCAGTTTTTCTTGTTATTGATTTTTAACTTCATTATACTGTGGTCAGAGAAGATACTTCATGTTGCTGTTGTTGTTCAGTTGCCCAGTCATGTTCAATTCTTTGCGACTCCATAGATTGTAGCAAACCAAACTTCCCTGTCCTTCATCATCTCCTGGAGTTTGCTCAAACTCATGTCCATTGAGTCGATGACACCATCCAACCATCTCATCCTCTGTCGTGCTCTNCAGAGAAGATACTTCATGTTGCTGTTGTTGTTCAGTTGCCCAGTCATGTTCAATTCTTTGCGACTCCATAGATTGTAGCAAACCAAACTTCCCTGTCCTTCATCATCTCCTGGAGTTTGCTCAAACTCATGTCCATTGAGTCGATGACACCATCCAACCATCTCATCCTCTGTCGTGCTCTTCTCCTCCTGCATTCAATCTTTCCCAGCATCAGGGTCTTTTCTAATGAGTCAGTTCTTCACATCAAGTGGCCAAAGTACTGGAGCTTCAGCTTCAGCACCAGTCCTTCCCATTAATACTGAGGGTTAATTTCCATTAGGATTGACTGGTTTTATCTCTTGCAGTCCAAGGGACTCCCAAGAGTCTTTTCCAGCATCATAGTTTGAATGCATCAGTTCTTCAGCACTCGGCCTTTTTATGGTTTAGCTCTCATGTCCATACATGACTACAAGCATAGCTTTGACTATGTGGACCTTTGTAGGCAAAATAATGTTTCTGTTTTTTAATATGCTGTCTAGGTTTGCCATCGCTTTTCTTTCAAGGGAGCAAGTGTGTTTTTTTTGTTTTTGTTTTTTTTTTTTAAATTTCATGGCTGCATTCACTGTCCACAGTGATTTTGGAGCCCAAGAAACTAAAGTAAGCCACTGTTTCCATTGTTTCCCCATCTATTTGCCATGAAGTGATGGGACCAGATCCCATGATCTTCATTTTTTGAATGTTGAGCTTTAGGCCAGCTTTTTTACTCTCCTCTTCTTTCACCTTCATCAGGAAGCTCTTTAATTCCTCTTTGCACCATAAGGGTGGTGTCATCTGCATATCTGAGGTTATTGATATTTCTCCCCTCAACCTTCATTCCAACTTGTGCTTCGTCCAGCCTGGCATTTTGATGTACTCTGCATATATGTTAAATAAGCAGGGTGACAATATACAGTCTTGTTGTATTCCTTTCCCAGTTTTGAACCAGTGCATTGTTCCATGTTCAGTTCTAATTGTTGTTTCTTGATCTGCATACAGGTTTCTCAGGAGGCAAGTAGAGTGGTCTTATATTCCCATCTCTTTAAGAATTTTCCACAGTTTGTTGTGATCCACCCAGTCAAAGGCTTTAGCGAAGTCAATGATGCAGAAGTAAAGGTTTCTCTGGAATTCTCTCTCTCTCTTTTTTTTTTTATCCAATGGATGTTGGCAATTTGATCTCTGGTTCCTCTTCCTTTTCTAAATCCAGCTTGTACATCTGGAAGTTCTTGGTTCACATACTATTGAAGCCTAGCTTGAAGGATTTTTTATTTTTTTTTTTTATGGAACGCTTCACGAATTTGCGTATCATCCTTGTGCAGGGGCCATGCTAATCTTCTCTGTATCATTCCAATTTTAGTAAATGTGCTGCCGAAGCGAGCACTAGCTTGAAGGATTTTGAGCATTACTTTGCTAGCATGTCAAATGAGTGCAAGAGAATTGTATGATATCTTTATCTTTAGATCTATTGAGATTTCATTTGTGATGTAACATCTGTCTATTTTGGAGAATGCTCATCTCAAATTCACTTGACAAGAACGTGCATTTCATTGTTATTAAATAGAGTATTTCATTGTTATTAAACAGAGTGTCCTGTATTACACCTATCATTATGGTTTACTGCATTGTTCAAGTCCTCTATTTCCTTAGTGTCTGGTTGTTCTATACAGTATTGAGAGTTAAATATCTTTGGCCACCTGATGGTAATGAGCCAACTCATTGGAAAAGACCCTGATGATGGGCAAGATTGAAGGCAAAAGGAGAAGGGGACAGCAGAGGATGAGATGGTTAGATGGCATCATTGAGTCACTGGACCTGAATTTGAGCAAAATTCAGGAGATAGTGGAGGACAGAGTAGCCTGGCATGCTGCAGTCCACGAGGTTGCAAAGAGTCAGACATAACTTAGAAACTGAAAAACAACATTGTTGTCTCTAACTGTTTTTGTAGAAAATGTCTCTCTTCAATTTTGTCAATTTTTGCCTCATATATTTTGATGGTCCATTATTAGATGCATAAGTATTTATAATGGTAATATCTTATTGGTGTACTGAATCTTCTATTAATATACAATGTCTTCATTTGTCTTTTGTACCTTTTTGATTTAAAGTCAATTTTGTCTGATATTAATATAGCCATCCCTGCTAAATTTTGATTAGTATTTGCACGGAATAACTTTTTCCATTCCTTCATTTTCAACCTAATTGTGTCTGTGGATCTGAAATGAGTTTCTTGTCAACAGCAGTTAGCTGGCTCTGTTTATTAACACATTCTTCCAATCTCTGTCTTTTGATTGGAGAGTTTAATTAAATTACATTTAAAGTCTGTTGATAAGAGGGACTCACTTCTGTCATTTTGCTATTTATTTTCTATATGCTGTATAGCTTTTTTGTCCCTCATTTCCTGAATTACAGTCTCTTTTGTAAAAAGTTAGCTAATTTTTCTATAGTGAAATGCTTTCATTCTTTTATAATTTCCTTTTGTGTATATTCTATAGTTATTTTCTTTGTGGTTATCATGATAATTACATTTGACATCCAAAAGTTGTAATACTTTAATTTGAATTCATACTGACTTAACTCCAAAAACATTAAAAAAAAAACTCTGCTCATTTATAGGTATGTCCCCACTTCTTTCAGTGGTGTCACAAAATTTTATCTTTGTATATTGTGTGTCCAAAACTTAAACTAATAATTTGTTTTTTGAATGCATTAGCCTCTTGAAATTATGTAGAAAACAAAACGTGAAGTCACAGATAAAAGTTACAATACTTTGATATCAAGAAATTTTTAAAATGTACTAGCCTATTAAATCATGAGGAAAACAAAAATAAATAAATAAAAGGAATCATAGACTATTGTTCAGTTCAGTTCAATCGCTCAGTCATGTCCAACACTTTGCAACCCCATGAAGTCCAGCACGCCAGGCCTCCCTGTCTATCACCAGCTCCTGGAGTTTACCCAAACTCATGTCCATTGAGTTGGTGATACCATCTAACCATCTCATACTCTGTTGTCCCCTTCTCCTCCTGCCTTCAATCTTTCCCAACATCAAGATCTTTTCAAATGAGTCAGCTCTTTGCATCAGGTGGCCAAAATATTGAAGTTTCAGCTTCAACATCAGTCCTTCCAATGAACACCCAGGACTGATTTCCTTAAGGATGGACTGGTTGGATCTCCTTGCAGACTATTGTTACAGTAATACTAACTTTAATAAATATCAATATGCTTACCTTTACTAAGATCTCTATTACTTCATAAAGTTTCAAGCTATTGTCTAGTATCTTTTTGTTTCAACATGCAGGACTCCCTTTAGGATTTCTTGCAAGGCAGGTCTTCTGGCAAAGAAATAGCTCAGATTTTGGGAATGTCTTAACTTCTCTTTCACTTTTCAAGGACAGTTTTGCTGGATATAGGATTCTTGGTTGACAGATTCTTTTAACACTTGAAAATATACACCCATTGCCTTCCTGCCTCCAAATTTTCCGATAATAAAACTACTGATAATCTTATTGAGGACATTTTGTGTGTTACCAATTGCTTTCCTCTTGTTGCATTTAAGATTCCCTTTGTCTTTGACTTTTGACTGTTTCTTAAAATGTATATATCAGTGGAACCTCTTTCAATCCGTGCTACTTTTTATCAACCTTAGATATTTATCTTCTGTCTTTCACCAAATTTTGGAGATGTCTTATTTTCTTCAAATAATCTCTCCTTCCCTTTCACTTTTCTCCTTGTTGTACTCCCTCAACGTGTAAGTTCCTCCACATGATGATATCCCAAAGGTCCCTTAGGATCTGTTCACTTTTATTGATCTTCCTTATTTTTTTTTTCTGTTCCTCAGACTTGATAATTCCCATTTTCCGATTTTTCAAGTTTGCCGACTCTTCCTTCTGCCTGTTCAAATATGACTTTGAATTCTTCCAGTGAATTTTTCATTTCAGTTACTGTACTTTTCAACTCTAGAATTTCTTTGGGGCATCTTTTAAAATGTTCTCTTTATTGGCATTCGCATTTTGTTCATACCTTGTTCTTATGATTTTGCCCACATCTTTCTTTAGTTCTTTGAGTATTTTTACAGCAGTTGTTTTAAAATTTTTGTCCAGTATATCTTTCTTGTCTATCTCAATGATAGTTTATTTCTTTCCTTTGATTGGCCAATACATCCCTGTTTCTTTATATTTCTTGAGATTTCATTTTGTTGAAAATGGATATTTGAAACTAATAATGTGCTTCTCTCAAAATTAGATTCTCCTCCTTTCTAAAGGGTCTGCTTGTTTTAGTTTTTGTCTTACTTTGATTAAGCTTGCCCTGAAGTGTAAACTTACGGTCTTTGCAGGGCTTTTCTGAGCCTGTGCCTTTTCCTAGGCATGTGTAACAACTTTCTAATTTCCCTGGATATGAAATTCCTTTTGAATGTCCTTTTCTTCTATGTCTGACTTCAAAAGGAAGGTGCCAACTCATTACTTTCCCTGGAATTTACTTGAACTAGAGGCAGAAAGGCTTTCAACATTGGAGGAGGGTGGTACAAAAAATAGTTGGTCACCTCTGTGTCTGACCTTCCATGATCAGGCAATCAGAAGAAGCAATCAGAACACATCTTCAATATTTAGAATACAGAGTCCTCAATGCCTACCTTTGCTCTTGCAAACTGCATTCAAGTTGCTCCAAGATCAAGTACACAGCTGTCTACCTTGGCTGGTGCTTTGGAGAGGGAGGAGCCACTACAGTGCTAACAGTTGAAATCAATTAAAATTAACTGCAATTTACTGTCCAAGCCTTTCCCTGGAAGCTGCAAGCTTTCTATAGACTCCAGATTACAAAATAATTGCATCTTCTAGTGCAGTTGTTTTCTAGGTGAGAGGACAGATTTCTGGTGCTTTCTACTCTGCCATCTTCCCAGAATCCCCCTCCTCAGTTAAACAGTTTTTAAAAATACAGAGTCTGCAAATATCAACATTGC
This sequence comes from Neotragus moschatus, assembly GCA_006410615.1. Taxonomy (NCBI): domain Eukaryota; kingdom Metazoa; phylum Chordata; class Mammalia; order Artiodactyla; family Bovidae; genus Neotragus; species Neotragus moschatus. Next base: position 672,987 of record SJYA01002353.1, read on the forward strand.
TGTAACTGAGGTGTTTTCTTTCTTTTAAAGTAAAAAAAGAAAAAGTTAACATGACCACCTGTTTTTACTTGGAAGAAATTCTAGAGTGCACGTGTATTTATATGGAATAGTGCTTCATGACATCATCAAAAAAACCATGATCTGACTTCACGTGATTCCTATAAACATACAAATATTATTCCTAATGATGCCAAGATTCTGTGATTCAAAATGTGGAGTGAAAGGGGAGAGAAATTAGATCTTTATGAGAAACTTACATGCATATGAAATCTGGCCTCTGAGAGAGCTGACATTCATGCTATACCTTGGAAAACAAATAGAATGTGATTTATTCATTCACTCCTTTACTCATTCATTCATTCATTCAGGGAATATTTATTGCATGCCATTATGCCCCAAGCGCTGTCCTAGACAATAAAAATATACGACAGTGAACACAAAGACAAAGTCTGTTTCTCATAAATCTTACATTCTGACAGGCACAAAAATAGTAAACACAAAAAATGTTATACACCATTTTCAAAGACAGGGATCATAAAGCAGGGAAAGGGAATAAGGAGTGTCAAGGTGAGGAAAAGTGCTGCCATTTCTTCTGCAGTGTTGGAAGCCCTCACAGTAGTCAACAATCTAATACAGTTGAATTATAGTTAATTCAGTCAGTAGTCAAGCCTTCCTTTCAATCAGTTAATGTGCAACACCCAAATTAGCCTAACTTTCTCCACCTGGAGATTCTTTTGATCTTTTTTTCATTATTAAATTAAAGTGTACCAAAATGCTGTGCTTGTTGCTTAGGGATCAGGCAGTGTGATGTACAAAAACCTGAATAAATACCCCTCCACCCCCACCCAGAGGTGTATGCAATTATTAGAGTGATTCTTTAAAGAACTTGTTAAAATGCCAAAATAGTGCCACAGAAAACACGTCAAATAAAGATTGAAGTTTTCTTTATGAAAAAAAAAAAAGTGTTTAACGAGGGTTTATGGGGTTTTATAAAAACACCTTAACACCTTACAGACCTAAAGGGGAAAAAGCTCTATTTAAGTATCATGCACCAAGAGCAGACCACCCAATGCTGATGACTAGAAGCCTCAAACAGACCCATCCTTGGGAGCCTGTGTGGAGACCCTAATTTTATAGTCATTTTAATTGTATTTGGGTTATTACCTCATGCCCCAGCAAACACCTACAGTATTTAATAAAAATGAGCATAGAACACTGTTCTAGTTAAAGTATGTATTAACCAAAACCATAAACTAAGTATGCTTTGCCATAAATTAACTGGGTGTTTAGTGTTTCTTTGCCTTTAAGTTATATTTGTTTTTTTTATAACATGGTAGGCTTCACTATGTACCAAATCAACGTTAATTCATTTAGCATTTGACACAATCTCCTATCTCTAGTTCACAAGCCACAAACACACCTGTCCTGCATACTATACAGTGATAAATACAGTTAATCAACCTTCCATATATTAAAAAGAATGACTATAAAAATCACTGGGAAAAAAATTTAATTCAAAAAGAGTTTTAATGTAAAAAATGAAAAAAGTAATCACTGGGACTGAAAATTCAAACAAATCCTTTTTTTTTTTTTTTTTAAGAACAGGGTGGGGGAAAACTTCATTTTTCATTTGTCCAGAGTCTAGTTATAGTGGTACTACTTACATCAAAGTTGATTTCCATTCAGAAAGTTGTGGTCTTCCTCTGCAGAACAAAAAGAAGAACCTTGAAAAACTGAACGCTTTCATTTTACATTTGTCTAGAATTTAGAAAATGGATTCTTATTAATTTTTTGCTTCAGTGTTCTGCAGAAAGTAAATTATCAGATGAAGACAACATACAGAATACAGAACTGATGTTCTCTACCACCACCACTGACTAAATATTTCAGCAAAACTCCTTCAAATACTAATTTGTAGGTTCTTCTATATCCTCACCTGGTCATTCCACAATCCATTAAAACTAGATCTGTGCATTCCTTGCCCTGAACCATCACACCAAAGAGGTTCTTCAGTTCAGCTCAGTTCATTCTCTCAGTTGTGTCCAACTCTTTGCGGCCCCATGAACCACAGCACACCAGGCCTCCCTGTCCATCACCAACTCCCCAAGTTCACCCACACCCACGTCCATTGAGTCGGTGATGCCATCCAACCATCTCACCCTCTGTCATCCCCTTCTTTTCCTGCCCTCAATCTTTTCCAGCATCAGGGTCTTTTTCAATGAATCAGTTCTTTGCATCAGGTGGCCAAAATATTAGAGTTTCAGCTTCAGCACCAGTCCTTCCAATGGATATTCAGGACTGATTTCCTTTAGGATTGACTGGTTGGATCCCCTTGCAGTCCGAGGGACTCTCAAGAGTCTTCTCCAACACCACAGTTCAAAAGCATCAATTCTTCGGTGCTCAGCCTTCTTCACAGTCCAACTCTCACATCCATACATGACTACTGGAAAAACCATAGACAGACCTTTGTTGACAAAGTAATGTCTCTGCTTTTTAATATGCTGACTAGGTTGGTCATAACTTTCCTTCCAAGGAGTAAGCGTCTTAATTTCATGGCTGCAATCACCACCTGCAGTGATTTGGGAGCCCAGAAAAATAAAATCAGCCACTGTTTCCACTGTTTCATCTATTTGCCATGAAGTGATGGGACAGGATGTAGTTCTTAAGGATTTCCAAATCTCCTAATTGACAAAAACTGCTAGTCTTTTTTTCAGTCAAAAGTGATTTGACTTCTCTGTAACTTCTACCTTATAAGGTAGAGCACTTTTTCCTCCATGAAACCCTTTCCACCTTGGGTTTCCACACAATCACCATCCCTGGATCTCATCCTCCAGGGTTTTAGATCCTTCTCAGTTTCCTTTGCAGACTTCTTTTTCTCTGATCATCTTTTAATTACCAATGAGCCTATAACATCCTGGACATTCTTCTCTTTTCGTTCTGCAAACATTCCTTAAGTGATTCTGTAAATCTTATTAGTCTACTGACTATATATACAGTCACTCTCAAATTGAATGTGTGGTGTCTTCCTCCTCCTCCAAGAAAAATCTATTCCTCCCCCAGTGTTCCTAGTCTTAGTAAGAACAGATAGCACCTGCCAGGTGCTGGTGCCAGAAATCAAAATGTCAGAATTCTCCCTTTCCTTTACCTTCCCTGTAGAGTTACCTGATTTAGCAATTAAAAATACAGGACACTCAACGGAATTTTAATTTCAGTAAGCAATGTAGGGACTTCCCTGGTGGTCCAGAGGTTAAGCTGCCTTGTCTTGCAGGGGGCGAGGGTCCTATCCCTGGGATAGGATCCCACATGCTAAGATCCCACTTGCCTCATAGCCAAAACAAACAAAAATATAAGACAGAAGCAATAGTGTAACAAATTCAATAAAGATTTTAAAAATAATCCACATCAAAATATAGTTTTAAAAAACAAGCAATGAATAATTTTGTTTTGTTGTTGATGTTCAGTCACTCAATCGTGTCTGACTCTGCAACCCCATGGCGGGCAGCATGAGAGGCTTCCCTGTCCCTCAACATCTCCTAAAGTTACATTTTTGTATTAATATTTCCCAAATAATTAAATGTAACGGTATTTGGCAATCCTATCTCTACATCTGGGTTTCCCAGGTGACACTAGTGGCAAAGAATCCACCTACCAAAGCAGGAGATGCAAGATAGGCAGGTTTGATTCCTGGGTTGAGAAGATCCCCTGGAGAAGGAAATGGCTACCTACTCCAGTATTCTTGCCTGGAGAATCCCATGCACAGAGGAGCCTGTTGGGCTACAGTCTATGGGTCACAAAGATTTAGACACGACTGAGCACAGCACAGCACCTCTAAATCTAATCAAACATTTAGCTCCTAAATATTTCTCAAATCTTTTCATGTCCCCTTATTTCCCATCGCTTTCATCCTAGATTTAGCCACCATTGTCTCTTGCTTAGATGTCTAACATAACCCCTCAAACAGACTCCCTGAATGCTCCATGACCCCATAAAATCTACTCTCTACACACCAGAGAGAATTTCTAAAAGACATGAATTATATCATGATGACATGTCCATACTTCCTCTCAACAAATTCCTTATTATTAACACCTCAATGTAATCCTGAGTTTATTACATTTTGGCCACACTTATCTTATTTCAAGGCTTCAGACTCTTTTAGAATCTTCCTGCCTTTACACAGACAATTTCCACGGCCCCAGCATTATAGACCACTGATAACATAATTTCTAAAGAAATTTACTGAGGTGAAATTGACATAGGACCAAAATTAACCACTTTAAAATGATTCAGTGGCATTAAGTACGTTCACACTGTTGTACAAGCACTACCTCTGTATTCTTCTAGAATATCTCCATCACACCATCGTAAAACCCTTTAGGGAAATCCCTGTTAGTCCCGTGGTTAGGGCTCCATGCTTTCACTCTGTGCTGTCAATTTTCGGTTGGGAAACTAAGATCTGCAAGCCATGTGGCATGTCTCACCCCTGAAAAAAAAAAAGTCAAAGTAAAGCCCTCTACTCAGTAAGCAGTTTCTCTCTCTTCCCTGCTCTCCTCAACTCCCAGCATCCATCAACCTGCTCTCTGTCTCTGTGTATTTGCATATTTCAGACATTTCATGTAAATATCATAGAACCATACAATATGTGGCCTTTAGGGTCTGGTTTCTCTCATTTAACATAATGTCGTAGAGGTTCATTAATTTCATGGTAAGTATCGGTTCTTCATTCCTTTTTGTTGCTGAATAATATCCCATTGTACATATATACTACAACTTGTTTATTCATTCATTTGTCAGTGAACATCTGGGCTATTTCCATCTTTTGGATATTGTGAATAATACAGCCTGAATGTGCTTGTACGTGCACTTGTTCGAACACCTGTTTTTTTGCTACTTTGGGGTATATATCTAAGCATGGAATTTCAAGTCATATGGTAACTCTGTAGCTTAACTACTAACTTTTTAAAGAACCACTAAATGGTTTTCCACAGCAGCTGAACTATTTTACATTCCTATCAGCAGTAAATGAGGGTTCCAATTTCTTCATATCCTCATCAACTCTTTTTTAAAAAATTTGTTTATTGAAGGGTAATTGCTTTACAGAATTTTGTTGTTTTCTGTCAAACCTCAACCTGAATCAGCCATCAGTATACATATATCCCCTCTCTTCTGAACTTCCCTCCCATCTCCCTCCCCATCCCAACCCTCTAAGTTGATACAGAGCCCCTGTTTGAGTTTCTTAGCCATACAGCAAATTCCCATTGGCTATCTATTTTACACATGGTAATGTAAGTTTCCATCTTCCTCTTTCCATACATCTCACCCTCTCCTCCCCTCTCCCCATGTCCATAAGTCTCTTCTCTATGTATGTTTCCCCACTGCTGCCCTGTAAATAAATTCTTCAGTACCATTTTTCGAGATTCTGTATATATACGTTAGAATATGATATCTATCTTTCTCTTTCTGACTTACTTCACTGTATAATAGGTTCTAGTTTCATCCATCTCATTAGAACTGACTCAAATGCATTCCTTTTTATGGGTGAGTAATATTCCATTGTATATATGTACCACAACTTCATTATCCATTCATCTGTTGATGGACATCTAGGTTGCTTCCATGTTTTAGCTATTGTAAATAGTGCTGTAATAAACAATGGGATATACATGTCTCTTTCAATTTTGGTTTCCTCAGGGTATATGCCTAGGAATGGGATTGCTGGGTCATATGGTGATTTTATTCTTAGTTTTTTAAGGAATCTCCATACCATCTTCCCTAGTGGCTATATCAATTTACATTCCCACCAACAGTGCAAGAGTGTTCCCTTTTCTCCACACCCTCTCCAGCATTTATTGTTTGTAGACTTTTTGCTCATCAATTGTTGTTATTATCTAATATTTTGATTATACCCTTTGCATATACTAGTTGGCCATTTGTATATCTGTTTTACAGATATTGTTTTAAACTGGGCTGTTTGTCTTTCTGTTGTTGAGCTGTAAGAATTCTTTATATATTCTGGATACTAAACCCTTATGAGATAAATACTTTGCAAATACTTTATCCCATTCTGTAAGTTGTCTTTTCACTTTCTTGATGCTGCCCTTTGATATACGAAAGTTTTTAATTTTCATGAAGTCTGCTTATTTTTTTTTCTTTTGTTGCTTGTGCTTTTGGTGTCATATCTAAGAATCGATTGTCAAATCCCTGGCCACAAAGATTTATTCCTACATTCTCTTCAAAGAAACAAACATTTTCTTCACCTAGAACCAGACATTCTGGAATGTGAAGTAAAGTGGGTCTTAAAGAAGCATCACTATGAACAAAGCTAGTGGAGGTGATGGAATTCCAGTTGAGCTATTTCAAATCCTAAAAGATGATGCTGTGAAAGTGCTGCACTCAGTATGCCAACAAATTTGGAAAACTCAGCAGTGGCCACGGGACTGGAAAAGGTCAGTTTTCATCCCAATCCCAAAGAAAGGCAATGACAAAGAATGTTCAAACTACTGCACAATTGCACTCATCTCACACACTAGCAAAGTAGTGCTCAAAATTCTCCAAACCAGGCTTCAACAATATGTGAACTGTGAACTTCCAGATGTTCAAGCTAGATTTAGAAAAGGCAGAAGAACCAGAGATCAAATTGCCAACATCCATTGAATTATCAAAAAAGCAAGAGGGTTCCAGAAAGACTCCAGAAAAACTTCTGCTTTATTGACTATGCCAAAGCCTTTGACTGTGTGGATCACAACAAACTGTGGGAAATTCTTCAAGGGATGCGAATATCAGACCACCTGACCTGCCTCCTGAGAAATCTGCATGCAGGTCAGGAAGCAACAGTTAGAACCGGACATGGAACAACAGACTGGTTCCAAATCAGGAAAGGAGTACGTCAAGGCTATATATTGTCACCCTGCTTATTTAACTTATATGCAGAGTACATCATGAGAAATGCTGGGCTGGATGAAGCATAAGCTGGAATCAAGATTGCTGGGAGAAATATCAATAACCTCAGATATGCAGATGACACCACCCTTATGGCAGAAAGTGAAGAACAACTAAAGGGCCTCTTCAAAATGAAAGAGGAGAGTGAAAAAGCTGGCTTAAAGCTCAACATTCAGAAAACTAAGATCATGGCATCAGGTCCCATCACTTCATAGCAAATAGATGGGGAAGTAATGTAAACAGTGACAGACTTTATTTTGTTGGGCTCCAAAATCACTGCAGATGGTGACTGTAGCTATTAAATTAAAAGACGCTTGCTCCTCGGAAGAAAAGTTATGACCTACCTAGATAGCATATTAAAAAGCAGAGACATTACTTTGTCAGCAAAAGTCTATCTAGTCAAAGCTATGGTTTTTCCAGTAGTCATGTATGGATGTGAGAGTNAACTTATATGCAGAGTACATCATGAGAAATGCTGGGCTGGATGAAGCATAAGCTGGAATCAAGATTGCTGGGAGAAATATCAATAACCTCAGATATGCAGATGACACCACCCTTATGGCAGAAAGTGAAGAACAACTAAAGGGCCTCTTCAAAATGAAAGAGGAGAGTGAAAAAGCTGGCTTAAAGCTCAACATTCAGAAAACTAAGATCATGGCATCAGGTCCCATCACTTCATAGCAAATAGATGGGGAAGTAATGTAAACAGTGACAGACTTTATTTTGTTGGGCTCCAAAATCACTGCAGATGGTGACTGTAGCTATTAAATTAAAAGACGCTTGCTCCTCGGAAGAAAAGTTATGACCTACCTAGATAGCATATTAAAAAGCAGAGACATTACTTTGTCAGCAAAAGTCTATCTAGTCAAAGCTATGGTTTTTCCAGTAGTCATGTATGGATGTGAGAGTTGGACTGTGAAGAAGGCAGAGCGCCAAAGAATTAATGCTTTTGAACTGTGGTGTTGAAGAAGACTCTTGAGAGTCCCTTGGACTGCAAGGAGATCCAACCAGTCAATCCTAAAGGAAATCGGTACTGAATATTCATTGGAAGGACTGGTGCTGAAGCTGAAACTCCAATATTTTGGCCAATTGATGTGAAGAACTGACTCACTGGAAAAGACTCTGATGCTGGGAAAAGTTGAAGGTGGGAGGAAAAGGGGACGACAGAGGATGAGATGGTTGGATGGTATCACCGACTTGATGGGTATGTATTTGAGCAAGCTCCAGGAGCTGGTGATGGACAGGGAATCCTGGCATGCTGCAGTTCATGGGGTCACAAAGAGTCAGACACGACTGAGCAACTGAACTGAATTGAACTTTCTTCAAAGAGTTTTACAGCATTTAACTTATTCATGTCATTGGTCCATTTTGAGTTAATTTTTATATATGATGTGAGGTAAAAGTTCAGTTTGATTCTTTTGCATGTGAATATTCAGTTGTCCTAGAATTGTAACAGAATTTTTTTCTATCTTTTCCCCCATCTCTTCTTACCTCTCCTGTCCAGCCACTCTATGTATATATTTTAAGGCTTAGCTTACCTTCCTTGGATACCTGCTCCCTCCCTCTCAGAGTAAGGTCCCGTATTAAATGCCCACATTGCACTGTGTCTTTAATTTCTGCCCTCTCTGCTACATTGTAAGTTTCAGAAGATAAAGGCTTGTGTCAGTCTGACTCACCAAATGTCAAATGTCACCTCTTCTATAAAGACTTACAGGATTCTGTAGCTACTTATTCACTCTTTTATAACATCCTGAAGCTAGTTTCGTAACAGGACTCAGCATAGTGCATTACAGTTCATTGTTACAGGTCTGGTCCTACACTGGGCCTTTTACTCGTCAATGACAAGGAACAACCATCTTCTTTTTTCTTTAGTGTCTTAGACAGTGCCAGATACAGAGTAGAAACCCAACAAGTATTTGTTAAATAAATCAATGAATGAATATGTAGGCAGTGAAAAAAACATGAATCAAATTAATAATTCTTTTTTCGTATTCCCATAAGTGTAAGGACCTGAAAGTTGCCTTAGAAGGATGTAGTAGCTGTTCAGGTCTCCCTCATATTCACCAGGCCACTTGTGGATCTGCTCTTCACACTCTGTTCAAGTATATAGAAATTATATTCCTAGGTGAATGAGCCAGTGAGACAAGCCAATTAACATACTTCTTTTTAAATTTTCTAGATGCAAGGCACTGTGCTGGGTATTATACAACAAAGAAAAGAAACATAGGGCATGATCTTTCTCCTTACAATCCAGATTAGTGTATAAGAAACTAAGATGAAATAATGAATTATACAACAATTAGTGGATAATATAAAAATAGTCTATAACTAAGTACTAATTATCTAACACTTTAAAGCTATACATGGAATGGAATTCAAAAATAAATAAGCTTTATTTATCTAAGAAATCTTTATTGCGTACCTATTATTGTAACAGGGTCTGTTGTAGATACTGGGAATCTAGACATGAAGAAGACTTCCCTGTCTTAGTCAAAATCTCTTTTGAGTATCTGAATATAATTATGCTCCTCTCTCTAGGAAAGTGCTCACACATTAAACATAAAACCATACATATTCACAATAATATTGTGAACAATATCATGAGACCAGGAGTCAATAATGTCTCACCTGGAGGATCTCTCTAGGAAACAGAAAATGATTGAAACCTAAAATAAATTATGCTTATCAGTTTTTCTTTCTTTTTTTTTAGTGTGCTTCGTTATATCCATGTGTTTAAAAGTAAAAATTTAGAAAACAGGCCTCTTAGTGTGTATCTCAGAAAAAATTTAATGAACTCAGATTCCAACATCTTCCCATACACAGAAAAGCACTAAAATCATTAACTAGAGATGTTTGTTCCTTCTGAGTGGCAGGAATCTCTTACTGAGATATATGCCTGACTGCATTGCAATGCAGATAACCCGGGTTCAATCCCTGGGTCAGGAAGATCCCATGGAAAAGGAGATAAATAGCTACCCACTCCAGAATTCTTGCTTGGAGAATCCCATGGACAAGGAACCTGGCAGGCTACAGTACATGGGGTCACAGAGTCCAACATGACTGAGGCATTAACACTTTCACTTACTTATGCCTGACTGCCCGTATTCCCTAGCCGAGAATCATCTAGAAGCTGGCTTTCCTTCTAAGTCTTAGGTGGTTAGTCTGAAACTAAGTGGTTTCCTCAGAGCTATTGAGAGACTGTCTCTTTGGCCACTGTCCACTAAAAGACCCTAAATAAAACTTAAGCTCCCAACTCTCACGTTGCGCATTCTTCTTTAAGCTGACATAGCCATTTAGTCAGGAGCACAGTTTAACAGCCTGGACTTGGGATTGGCGTCTGAAGCGAGGAGTAGTGTTATATGTCAGAGCACTTGATTTGTGGGGTCTCTGCTAACTTCAGGTAGTTAGCATTGTAACTGAATTATAAAACATCCAGTTGGGTGTCCAGACAGATAGAAAATTGCTTGGTGTGGAAAACCCACAGATTTGGTGTCAGAGCATCTGTGTGAATAGAGAAAACGGTTTTTCCTTTAATAGGTTAACGGTTATACTAACATATTATTCTTTATGTCAACACTATGTTATTCATTTCTTTTTTTTTTTAAGCAATGAACTATTTTTTTTTTATTTTTATTTATTTGTCTGTGCCTGGTCTAAGTTGTGGCATGTGGGGTTTTTTTCTTTTTTTTTCAGTTGCAGCATGTATACCTTTTAGTTGCTATGTGCAAACTCTTAATTGCTGCATGTGGAATCTAGTTCCCTTACCAGGGATCGAACCTGGGCCTCCCTACATTGGGAGTGCGGAGTCTTAGCCACTGGACCACTGGCGAAGTCCCTCATTTTTAATAGAGTTGGCTCCTGTATTGGCTGTCAATTAAATAGATTAATAGATTTAATAGATTAACATCTATTAAATGTTTCATACAACATTTCTAGAAAAACTGTCTTTTCAAATAATTTTTAAGTACATCTCTGACAATGGGGATCTTTGAGTGACTAATGTTATCTTGTGGTGATTTTAGACCTATATATAAAATACCCTGAAATAAAATTAAATATTTTGTGAAGTAGGCCATAGATGATACAAGTAAAGTCTAAGAAAAGTCTACTGGTGAGACAGAAAGATTGGAAAGGAGGAGGGTCATGGTTAGGTAATGAGAAAGGATAAGGATCTGCATTCTGGTTGGCAGCAAGGATGCAAGGGAGATACTGAAGAAATTCACATTTTAAAGTTCAGGAATTGGCATTTGAAAAAATAAGGAAGGAGGCACAGATGCTAGTTATCATGGAAAACAGTCACATCTTGATAAAAATAAAGAAATTGGGAAGGACATATGATGAACTCAGTTTTGGCCCTGTTGAACTTTAAGTAGTGACAGAACATTTGGAGATAGGAGGCTGGAACTCAGAAAAGAGATTCAAGCTGGAGGCACATTTGGGTGTCATCAGCAAAATGTTAATTGCTGAAATCAGTAGAATGTATGCTCTCATTGATGGAAAAATTGCAACAATGAAAGTCAGAGAAATAGGGGCTGCACAGGTGGAAAGACTAGAAATACTTTTATGCCCAATTATTTATGGAAAATGTGACCACTTTGGTTTAAAAATTATAGCAGGAAACTTTTGTAATGATACCCGTCTCTGAACCATCTCCCATCTCTGGGAATGTATCACAGCTATAGCAGTGAGGTCCAGTGGCCGTGCTGCAATATGACCCTGCACCTTGGTCACTGATCAAGAGAACAGAAAACCTAAACAAAAATATTCTCTTTCTATCACTCTCTCTCTTTCCCTCATCGCCCCCTTACTCTCACATGCGTACATTTAAAATTTACATAGTCAGTGCTGGAAGCTCAGTTCTGTCTGGTTCTTTGTGACTCCATAGCCCACCAGGCTCCTCTGTCCATGGAATTCTCCAGGCAAGAGTACTGTTGTGGGTCATTTCAGTCAGTTAAGTCGCTGAGGCGTGTCCGACTCTTTGTGACCCCATGAACCCCAGCACGCCAGGCCTCCCTATCACCAACTTCCAGAGTTCACTCAGACTCATGTCCATCGAGTTGGTGATGCCATCCAGCCATCTCATCCTCTGTTGTCCCCTTCTCCTCCTGCCCCCAATCCCTCCCAGCATCAGAGTCTTTTCCAATGAGTCAACTCTTCGCATGAGGTGGCCAAAGTACTGGAATTNTCCAAGCCAGGCTTCTACAATACATGAATCATGAACATCCCAAAGTTCAACCTGGATTTAGAAAAGGCAGAGGAACCAGAGATCAAATTGTCAGCATCTGTTGTATCATCATAAAAGCAAGAGAGTTCCAAAAAAAAATCTACTTCTGTTTTATTGACTATGCCAAAGCTTTTGACTGTGTGGATCACAACAAACTGTGAAAAATTATTCAAGAGATGGGAATACCAGGTCACTTGACCTGCCTGCTGAGTAGTCTGTATGCAGGTCAAGAAGCAACAGTTAGAACTGGACATGGAACAACAGATTGGTTCCAAATTGGGAAAGGAGTACGTCAAGGCTATAAATTGTCACCCTGCTTATTTAATTTTTATGCAGAGTACATCATGAGAAATGCTGGGCTGGATGAAGCACAAGCTGAAATCAAGGTTGCCAGGAGAAACATCAATAACCTCAGATATGCAGTTGACGTCACCCTTATGGCCAAAAGTTAAGAAGAACTAAAGAGCCTCTTGATGAAAGTGAAAGAGGAGAGTGAAAAGGCTGGCTTAAAACTCAACATTCAGAAAACAAAGATCATGGCATCCAGTCCCATCACTTCATGGCAAATAGATAGGGAAACAATGGAAACAGTGACAGATTTACTCTTTTGGGCTCCAAAATCACCGCAGATGGCTATTGCAGCCATGAAATTAAAAGACACTTGCTCCTTGGAAGAAAAGCTATGACCAACCTAGACAGCATCTTGAAAAACAGAGCCATTATGTTGCCGAAAAAGTTCTGTCTAACTTTGCCTAGTCAACGCTATGACTTTTCCAGTACTCATGTATAGAGGTGAGAGTTGGACTATAAGGAAAGCTGAGCACCAAAGAATTGATGCTTTGAACTGTGGTGTTGGAGAAGACTCTTGAGAGTCCCTTGGACTGCAAGGAGATCCAACCAGTCCACCCTAAAGCAAATCAGTCTGGAATATTCATTGTAACACTGATGCTGAAGCTGAAACTTCAAGACTTTGGCCATCTGATGCAAAGAATTGACTAATTTAAAGGAATCTGATGCTGGGAAAGATTGAAGGTGGGAGGAGAAGGGGATAACAGAAGATATGATGCTTGGATGGCATCACTGAATAAATGGACATGAGCTTGAGTAAACTCCATGTGTTGATGACGGACAGGGAAGCCTGGAATGCTGCAGTCCATGGGGTCACAAAAAGTCAAACACGATCAAATGACTGAACCAAACTGAATTGATGTATAACTGTTTCACTTTGATGTACACCTGAAATTGATCCATTATAAATCAACTATACTCCAATAAAAGTTTTTTTAAAGAGATAGTATTAGGAAATTTTATTACTCTCCTAAACTGATATTAACCACAATTACAATCATATGTTTAGCCTTTATGAAAAACTAGTAAAATGCCCCAGAATGGGTTTGTTTCTCTTATAGTAATGACATGGTATAAGAAGAAGAAAATTGTGAACAGTTTTAAGACTGTGTTAGCTGTGGTATCTTTACTATATTTCCTTCCACTAGGACATACTTTTAGGATGCTTCTTCTTTAAGAGATTGTAGAGATGAGGGGTAGTCCAAATGAAACAGCCTTTAGCCCTAGCCCCTGATAAATGTTTTTCTAGGTCATGTCACTGTTGTCTTGACATGCAGTGAACTGAAATGCCACAGAATTTCCATACAGATGCTGACCTCATATGGGCTGACCAGCTGACAGAAATCATAAGAAATCAGAGGGACTAAAGGCAATTTATAAGCTGACTAATTTTTTAGCTCATTCACAAATGACACTATAAAGTCAGAGGCAAGCAGATATTGTCATTATCACATGACAAATAGGGAAAACAAGGCTAGGGAGCAGCAAAGAGAATGCAGTCATTTGCAGGCTGAGAGACCAGAAACTCAGGGATGCTCCAGGCCAGAATGGGACTCTGCCACTGGCAGGGCCAGCTCTTAGAGGAGCCTTTCTCTCAATACGAATCTCCTGCTCCTCCCTTAGCATAGAATGCCTTCAGCCAGAAATGTTTCCTAAATGGGTGTCAGTCTATAACCCAGCCTCTCAGAAATTTCTTCCCCAAAGAAATGCTTGCCCAGGGCATCTTATAATAATTCTTACAAAATGTGCTCAGTTTAGACGTGAAAATTTGATTGCCCCTGAGGAATCTTATTTGATATATCAGGTTTTTAATATTTTTATTGTGATAAAATATACATAACATAAACTTTCTCATTCATTTTTGAGTGCAGAGTTACATGGCATTAGGTACATTCATATTGTTGTATGAACTTCACCACTATAGATTGGCAGAAATTTTTCATCTTCCTAAAATGAAATTCTGTACCACTTAAACAATAACTCCACATTTCTCTCTGCCCAGTCCCTGGTAATTACTACTCTACCTACTTTCTCTATGATTTTGACTATTCCAGCTACTTCACCTAAGTGCAATCACAATATTTTTCCCTTTGTGTCTTATTCCACTTAATGTTTTCAAGGTCCTCCATTTTCCAGCATGAATTAGAATCCCATTGCTTTTAAGGTTAAATAATATTCCACTGCATGTATGTATATGTGAGTATCAGTTCAGTTCAGTTCAGTCATGTCCAACTCTTTGTCATCCCATGGACTGCAACACACCAGGCTTCCCTGTCCATCACCAACTCCTAGAGCTTACTCAAACTCATGCCCATTAGGTCAGTGATGCCATACAACCATCTCATCCTCTGTTGGCCCCTTTTCCTCCTCCCTTCAATCTTTCCCAGCATCAGGGTCTTTTCAAATAAGTCAGGTCTTTGCATCAGAAGGCCAAAGTATTGGAGTTTCAGCTTCACCATCAGTCCTTTCAATGACTATTTCAGACTAATTTCCTTTAGTATGGACAGATTGGATCTCCTTGCAGCCCAAGGGACTCTCAAGAGTCTCACCAATACCACAGTTCATAAGCATCAGATCTTTGGTGCTCAGCTTTCTTTACAGTCCAACTTTCACATCCATACTGGAGAAGAAAATGGCAACCCCCTCCAGTATTCTTTCTTTGTTTTCTTTTTTCTTTTTTTTCTTTTGCTTCTTTTTTTAAATTAATTTATTTTAATTGGAGGCTAATTACTTTACAATATTGTATTGGTGTTGCCATACATTAACATGAATCTGCCATGGGTGTACATGTGTTCCCCATGTTGAACCCGCCTTCCACCTCCCTCCTCATATCATCCCTTTGGGTCATCCCAGTGCACCAGCCCCGAACATCCTGTATCATGCATCAAACCTGGACTGGCCATTCATTTCATATATGACAATATACATGTTTCAATGCCATTCTTCCNGTTGCCATACATTAACATGAATCTGCCATGGGTGTACATGTGTTCCCCATGTTGAACCCGCCTTCCACCTCCCTCCTCATATCATCCCTTTGGGTCATCCCAGTGCACCAGCCCCGAACATCCTGTATCATGCATCAAACCTGGACTGGCCATTCATTTCATATATGACAATATACATGTTTCAATGCCATTCTTCCAAATCATCCCACCCTCGCCCTCTCCCACAGAGGCCAAAAGACTGTTCCATACATTTGTGTCTCTTTTGCAGTCTCACATACAGGGTTATCATTACCATGTTTCAAAATTCCATATATATGCATTAGTACACTGTATTGGTGTTTTTCTTTCTGGCTTACTTCACTCTANCTTAACAGTAAGTACTGTACTAGTTGTGGAGTACATGGATGATTAAAGCATGGTCTTAATCATGGAAGAATGTTGTGGGTAGCCTTTCTCTTCTCCAGGGGATCTTCCCGACCCAGGGATTGAACCCAGGTCTCCTGCACTGCAGGCCAATTCTTTACCGTCTGAGCCACCAGGAAAGCCCAAAACTTATGTAAAGCCACTGAAACTGGGCATCAGGCTTATGGGAGAGCTCCCCAACAGGGTCAACCAAGTTCCACTTCTAATGTCCTTTAGAAGCTTAATCTCTATGGTTTGGTTTTCAGTACACCTGTCTCTTTCTAACAAATACTATCACACCTGTTTCTGCTTTAAGCTACTTGGAGTCAGTTTCCATTGCTATTAACAAAAGACTCAAGTAATACCATTGTCTTAATCTGTTCAGGATGCTACGACAAAATAACAGATATCAACAACAGAAGTGTACCTCTCATCTATCTGGAGCCTGGATAGTCTAAGATCAAGGTGCAAGGAGATTTGTTGTTTGGTGAAGACCCACTTCCTGATTCACAGATGGAAGGCTCAACCCTGGTGAGTTAATCATCTCCCAAAGATCCTCCTCCAAGCCCCATCACACCGGGGTTTAGGTCTCAACGTATGAAGTTGGTGGGGTCAGACACCATAGCAACCATGGATATTTAATAATCATTCCTCCAGTGCTACTCAAGCTTTAGCGTGGATATGAATCACCCAGACATCTGGTTAGAGGTAGGTTCTGATTCATAAGGCCTGGGGTGGAGCCCGGGAATCTGCATTTCCAACCAGCTCCAGGATGATGCCATTAAGACTGGCAGACACACTTAAAGAAGCAAGGTGTCACATAACACTATCTCTGGCAAAGCAGACAAGCCATACACACAGGAAATAAATAATTCAGGGTATCACTATACCGCAGAAAGTACCCTGGAGTTGTCTTTAGCCTTGTTTCTGTTTAAACCTGCTGTGTTTAAACTTGCAAATCACTCAATCAAATTGGACCTCAGTTTCTGCATCCGTGAGAGAGTGACAGGATGACTATCACACCCCTCGCAACTCTTAAATTCTCTCCATGATTAGGGTTAAAATTAATTATACAAACAGGGAGAAGATCAGTTTAGACAACTGTCCATTATATTTGTGTAATAAGAAAAGTTATTTCCAATAAAAAATAGACAATAATTTCAGAAATGTGTACAAAATATTGGATGGAAAAACAATACTACTACGTACAATATTATCTTCCTTTGTTATATATGTGTGTATACACACATACGTAGAAAAGCCTGAAAGTGTTTGAATTCATTGTTCATTCTAAATTTTCCTCCTTTTTTTTTTTTCTGTACTTTCTATCAACAGGTATATTTTTTACCTAAAAAACCCCAAGTCTATGACAGATCAGGCTCATCCTTGCCAATCCCTGAGTGTCCCAACACTACCCAGCTGCTCCCCATCTCAGCTGGGAATGGCTCAGTTGGTCCACATGTCAGAAGCTTCCATCTCAAGAGTGAGCAGAATCTGGAAGCAGTTTGTCCAGTGCTCCTGGAGGTGAATTGAGACTCCTGGGAATGAGCTACCATTTGATCTCACTGGCCTTCTGCCCAGCTTCTGGTTTTCACCCTAGCTCCCTGCTGGGATAGAAGCCCAGCCTTGAACTTCAGCCAGAAAAGCTGTAGCCCTCACTCCGCCTAGTTCTTGCCAGCCCAGGAGGCAGATGCTGCCAGGGGTACCACCACCACTACCATCCCAACCTCCCCAGACACTGGATTGTCCGCTTAGCCCAGGAGACCTCCCAAGACTGCAGCTCAGATAACAGCTCAGATAACAGTAAATTCTCCCCCAGGCCTGGGACATTAGCCTGCCAAAAGCCTTTTACAAATGACTCCTTTACATTCAGAAGTAGGCTGGAAACACAGCAACCCACTTTGCAGGTTAATTCACTGTATGGAAGAAATAGCAGCTCTAGTTTAAGAGTTGAAATGTACATGCTATCCAATCATCTTGCGATCACCCACTATAACTTTTATCTATGCTTACATTATGGATGAACTGTGATCCTATAACATTTGGGGGACTTGGTTTCCTCATCTGTAAAGTGACTGGACAATCCTTCAATTAAAATTGTTGATAAATTTCTTTACCAAGCAACCATATTCACTTTTCGGACCCATTTTGTTTCTCCCATGGCATTCATACTACTAAGCATTTTATGGTTAGTTGCGCACATGTGTTTTTCTTCTGCGAGCTCCTTGAAGGCAGAGATTTTGTTTTACTTGGTCTTGGACCCTGAGCTTCTTACAGAATTATTAGCTCACAGTGGGCCTCAGTAAGCATTGATTGGACTACAATTATTACTGTATAATAATAACTAAGTCACAATACCCCAAATACTCTGCTCTGGAGCAAAGTAAGCTTTCCTTATAGTTCTTAACAGTTCCTTCCACTGGGAAAATGTCATCTTAAGATATGATTTGTCATTTTTCAACTTTATCAGAGAAACTTTCAGCTCTTTTGGCTCTTTAATAGTTGGGAAATGGAGGTGGGGAGAGGAAGCCATTATATTTACGGATTAATATAATCCGGCTTCTGCAAAAAAGCTTTAGGGCAGTTTGCAACATACCCAAATAGGCAGGAATTGGCAAGCTTTGCCTTATGGATGCTTAGAAGCTCTGATGCTACTTCTCCATGGAGAGAACAAGCCTACAAGAGTCTGGGTGATGAGGAAAGGACATAGGTACCAGAGAGAGCATCTGAATGTCTAGATAAACCATAAAAGTGTCAGGCAGTGGCAGGACTTGAACTAGGCTGGAGTACAAATTTGCTTCAGAGATTCCTTGGGTCACTTGAACATTTTACAAAATATGTAACTATTGTGTCCCTTCTTACCCCTAGTCGATAAACAGGGGTAAGAGTCTAGCTTTGAGAGTCTAGCAGAAGAGATTAAACAATAATTTTAGAAAAGGTAAATTCAAGACTCCCACAGAGGTATAAACATGTGTTAAAGATTTTTTAACAAATTATATGATATGAGAGAACCAGACAGATGTTATAACCATTCAAAGGAAAAATCTAAACACAAATTTATAAGGAGTAAACTAGTCCTGAGTTTATAGGGCCAAAACTAGCTTTTCCATGTGGGAGAGGAAATAAAATCACTAGTAGAATAACACACATCTATCAATTACCTAAAATTTATAGGGACTCAAAATAGCTCCATGACAGCAAACCAGGCTGCTGCTGCTGCTGCTGCTAAGTCACTTCAGTCGTGTCCGACTCTGTGCGAACCCACAGATGGCAGCCCACCAGGCTCTGCCGTCCCTGGGATTCTCCAGGCAAGAGCACTGGAGTGGGTTGCCATTGCTTTCTCCAATGCATGAAAGTGAAAAAAGAAAGTGAAGTCACTCAGTCGTGTCCGACTCTTAGCGACCTCATGGACCGCAGCCTACCAGGCTCCTCCATCCATGGGATTTTCCAGGCAGGAGTACTGGAGTGGGCTGCCATTGCCTTCTCCACAAACCAGGCTAGAAACAGATTATTTGGAAAGGTGGGCTACAGGTGAGACACAATTTTCCATTAAAACAGACTTTTTTTCTACAGTGTTTACTCGATCTTTCTAACCTAGTAGATATTTCAGCCATGTGTTGGTGATGGAATCATTGTCATTTCATAACTGAATTCTCTCCTGGTATCTGAGACACCGCTAATCCATGGTGTTCACTAAAAAAGAGCCCCATTTTTACATCAGAGATCCCTGTGTGATAGAACTGACCTTATGCTTTCAAAATTTTTGACAACCTGATATTCTGTATTAGAGATTCTGCATTCTGGTGCAGAAATGGGACATGGATTTTCCTTATAAACAAGGCCAAATTATTTTCTCAAAAAAGTAATGATGGGGACTTCCCTGGCAGTCCAGTGGCTGAAATTCTGCCTTCTAGGGCAGGGGATGCAGGTTTGATTCCTGGTCAGGGAGCAAGGATCCTGCATGCTGGGGGGCAGTGAGGGGCAGGGCGGGGGAAGGGTGGTTAGCCCATGTGCGACAACTAAGGCCTGAGGCAGTGAAATAAACAAATATTTCTTTTAAAAAATTATTGTTGACTCTGCTCATATCCTCAGATGAGTGCTCAGATGAGTCAAGACCCTAGGGTTCTGTGCCATAAGCATGAAAGATGATTTGGGCCTGAGACATCTGAAGCCTGGTGTTACCAGCCACCAGGCTTCATGCCTGGCAACAATTCCTTTAGGAACAGCATCATCCTCTGACTGCTCAGAGTGTTTCCATAGGCTGAGAGCCAGTCTCAGTGGCATCTGTGCTCTTCTGTGTCTGTCACCTCATCGGCAGAGCCTTCTCCAGCACCACAGTTCAAAAGCATCAATTTTTTGTTGCTCAGACTTCTTCTTTTTTTAATTGGAGGCTAATTACTTTACAATATTGTAATGGTTTTGGCCATACATTCACATGAATCAGCCATGGGTGTACAAGTGTTCCCCATCCTGAACCCCCCTCCCACCACCCTCCCCATCCCATCCCCTCAGGGTCATCCCAGCGCACTAGCCCTGAGCACCCTGTTTCATGCATGGAGACTGGACTGGAGATCTGTTTCACATATGAGAATATACGTGTTTCAATGCTATTCTCTCAAATCATCCCACCCTCTTTCCCACAGAGTCCAAAAGTCTGTTCTTTGCATCTGTGTCTCTTTTGCTGTTTCACATATAGGGTCACTGTTACCATCTTTCTAAATTCCATATATATGCATTAATATACTCTATTAGTGTTTTTCTTTCTGGCTTACTTCACTCTGTATAATAGGTTCGTTTCATCCACCTCATTAGAACTGATTCAAATGCACTCTTTTTACAGTTGAGTAATAGTCCATTGTGTATATGTACCACAGCTTTTTTATCCATTCGTCTGCTGATGGACATCTAGGTTGCTTCCATATCCTGGCTATTATAAACAGTGCTGCGATGAACATTGGGGTACATGTGTCTCTTTCAGTTCTGGTTTCCTCAGTGTGTATGCCCAGCAGTGGGATTGCTGGGTCATATGGCAGTTCTATTTCCAGTTTTTTAAGGAATCTCCACACTGTTCTCCATAGTGGCTGTACTAGTTTTCATTCCCACCAAGAGTGTGAGAAGGTTCCCTTTTCTCTGCACCCTCTCCAGCATTTATTGTTTGTAGACTTTTTGAGAGCAGTCATTCTGACTGGTGTGAGATGGTACCTCATTGTGGTCTTGATTTGCATTTCTCTGATCATGAGTGATGTTGAGCATCTTTTCATGTGTTTATTAGCCATCTGTATGTCTTCTTTGGAGAAATGTCTGTTTAGTTCTTTGGCCCATTTTTTGATTGGGTCATTTATTTTTCTGGAATTGAGCTGCATGAGCTGCTTATATATTTTTGAGATTAATTCTTGGTCAATTGCTTCATTTGCTATTATTTTCTCCCATTCTGAAGCCTGTCTTTTCACCTTGCTTATAGTTTCCTTCTTTGTGGTATAATTCTCACATCCATACAACTACTGGAAAAACCATAGCTTTGATTATATGGACCTTTGTTAGCAAAGTGATGTCTCTACCTCTTAATATGCTCCTGAGAACCCCCTGTTCTACAAGGAGATCAAACCAGTGAATCCTAAAGGAAATCAAGCCTGAATATTCATTAGAAGGACTGATGCTGAAGCTCCCAGGCTTTAGCCACCTGATTCGTAGAGACAACTGATTGGAAAAGACCCTGATGCTGGGAAACATTGATGGCAAAAGTAGAAGCGGAAGGCAGAGGATGAGACAGTTGGGTGGGATCACTGACTCAATGGACATGAATCTGAGCAAACTCCGGGAGATTAGAGGAGGCTAGAAGAAGCCTGGTGTGCTGCAATCCATGAGGTCACAAAGAGTCGAACATAACTCAGTGACTGAACAACAACAACAAATTAGTAGAGCAATGGATTCTCCCTGCGAGTTAGGCCCTAGATGCCAAGGCAGAAACAGGGTGGGTAGCTGAGCCCTTCCCTCCTGAGGCTCTCTCCCATGACACAGGTGCACAGTGAGTTACCCCTTGGCCGTCCTCCGGCGCCACCCTGGTGGTCTCTCCTATCTTGACCCAGGCGCTGCGCTGCCTTTGTTCGCTTCTCTGAGCTTGTTCTGGGGGTGTGTTTCTTCTTTTGGTTTTATCCCCTCAGCTCCCTCCCAGAACCCTACTCCATTCCATAGTGCTACCCTAGGCCACTCCCTCTTCTCAGGAATCCTTCTCTTATCTCTATTCCTGTCAAGACAGCTGACAGTTTTATTCAGAATCTCAAGACTCCTGTAATCTTGAGCAAGCAGCAGGCTGGGAGGAGGGATTAGGATCCCCTTGGCTAAGCCGGGAGGAGGGGAGGCTCCTACCAAGCAGCCACTCTTAAAAACTACCAGTTGGCTGCCTTGACCATAAAAGCAGTTCAGCCTAGCCTTTGGTGAATGTTTGCTTTTTTTTTTTTTTAATAGAATTGTGTCTGCATGGACCCACCCGGGTAGGTTGGCTGCAAAATATACATTCCAATAGCTGAATGAGTTGACCTGTTGTACTTAGTATTGTTCATTTAAATACTGGAGAATGTCTGTCAAATACAATGGTTTTCCTTGTAGCACAGCTGATGTTAAACTGTTCTGACAGTAAATAGGCAACAACAGGTTCTGCAGCTTCTAAAGGAAAATCCTGGTTTGTGTTAATAAAACCATGTCATCGGCCTGGATACGGACGCATACTTCACTGTTTCTTATGCTTCGCAGCATCCACCCTGTTTATTTAATCACAGTATCGAGCTATACAGCAGTGATCTATGATGCCAAATTAGGACACTACCCTGTTTCATACATTTAGAATTGGAATTTTATGCTCCTCAGAGGAAACTCAGAAGGGACACTAGGGTTATAGAGCTTAATTCACAGATTCATCCAAAAGATATTCTTTGAGTGCATCACTGGTCTATAAACTGGAGACACAAAGATGAGTAAGACACGGTCTCTGTCCTGGGACAACTTAAGATATAATGAAGAAGAGAGTGCAAATGAATATTACATAGTTTTACAGATTGATAGGGCTGTCAGCCACCGTTGTATTCCTGATGCCTAGGATCCCTAGAAATGTGTGCACTTGAATAGAAATGAAATTCAGTGGTGGTATTATGACATGGTATTATGGAAGCACTAACAAGGGATCTGATCAGAAAATAAAATCACCATAAAATGTCACTTATTGGTTTTTATTTCTGATATTTTAAAAGTTGAAATAATAAAACTAACAAATAAAATGTAAAAAAATCATTCAAAATCTCATGACTTCATTATTCTTAACTATTATATTTCTGAATAATAAATACCTGAAACCTGCTCATTTTTCAGATAAAATATATCCTGAGAGCTAATTAGGGAAAAAAAGGTTTGCCTAAGAGCAACGGCCTTTTGTTTGGTTTGGTTGTTTCAACTGTAAGTGATAATAAGAATTACTAGATCCTAACTTGGGGCTTCCCCGGTGGCTCAGATGGTAAAGAACATGCCTGCAATGCACGAGACTTGGGTTCAATCCTTGGGTCAGGAAGATCCCCTTGAAAAGGAAATGGCAACCCACTCCAGTATTCTTGCTTGGAGAATCCCATGGATAGAGGAGCTTGGAGGGCTGCAGTCCATGGGGTCGCAAAGAGTCAGACATGACTTAGTGACTGAATGACAACAATAACTTGGTGAATGAGTTGAATCTGTAGAATACATAGTGATCATTATATGATGAGGCAGACAGGTTCTTACATGACTGGATATTAGTACCACAAGAGTTCCTTTCAAGAGGCTCTCCATGGATACTTTTCCTACACTCACATCTATTATTGGTTCTGTCAATTTAGCCTAAAGTCATTCACTGAAGTCAATCATAACCACCCCTTCTTCTCAACAAAGGCAAGAAAGCTATAAAATTATCTGCAATTAATAAGTCCACGTATCTTTCCAGGTGAGCCATTTGAAAGACTGTTCTACAAAATTTGCAGGATGTATCTGACTCTCAGAAGACTTTCTTGAACCACAGAAAATATTAAAGATCAATGTGAAAATGCAGATTTTTATTTTTCTTTAAATAGCAAAAGGAATGAGTATAAATCTTTTTTAAAAAGCGTCTCTCCTCAGGACTAGCACTTCAAAATTCAACACCAAATTTTTCTCTATCTTACCTCAATCTCTGACTTTGCCAAGCCATCTCTTTGTTTCTAAGTTTTCACACCTAACACATTATATCAATCACTAGAAGGTGATGAAAACCAAATTGTGACTAAGGATTAGAGAGGATAAATAAATTCATAGTTTTAAGAAAAGAATAAGCTACAGATGCCAAATTCCTGTAAGACAAAAAGGCAACATGAAAATTGTGCCTTCACAGTTCTGACCTATGATTTCTTCGCCTCTAAATTGAAGAGCTGAGTTAAATATCTCTTGAGTCCAATGTGGTTTAAAATTCTTCTATCATGTTATTCTATTATCGTAAGAATTATGTCAAGAAAAGAAAATAGCAGAGAGCAAAACAGTACATCTAGGGACTTCCCTGGTGGTCCAGTGGTTAAGGCTTTCCCTTCCAGCACTGAGGGTATGGGTTCAATCCCTGGTCAGGGAGTTAAGGTCTCACAGGCCTTGTAGCCAAAAATCCAAAAAAACATAATAGAAGCAATACTGTAACAAATTCAATAAAGACTTTAAAAATGGTCCACATAAAAAAACAACTAAAAAAAAAAAGTACATTCACAGTAAACATCTCTAAATTCCTTCGAATTTATCTTCTTCAATAAGAAAGTGAAATCTCAAAAAGGCCTAGTTGGTGGTGA
This sequence comes from Neotragus moschatus, assembly GCA_006410615.1. Lineage (NCBI taxonomy): Eukaryota > Metazoa > Chordata > Mammalia > Artiodactyla > Bovidae > Neotragus > Neotragus moschatus. The sequence continues at coordinate 697,673 of SJYA01002353.1, forward strand.
AAAGGCTAAAGTCTTTAGTCTGACTCAGGCCCAAGGTCAAGGAATTAATGTAGTCAGAACCACAACAAAGTAGACATTTAGAGTAGTTTGGAAAGGAATTTGCTATTGTATCCACTTTGGTTTTATTCAAAGCCACAGAAAAATTACTTCAGAGCAATTTTTAAACTGTGTTTAATAATGAACTATCAACATGGATAGAGCATGAGGCATTCCTCTAAGCTATTCATGTGCTTGCTTCTTGGGTGGCTGAAGGCCCTCAGCCCCCAGTGCCTTTGAGGTGTGTATTAATGGCTTAGTACAATGAAGTGTCTTAATGGCACATTTACTGAAGCACTTAATCTACTCCTGGAGGGTGAAGAGATCAAGGGCATCCCTGTTAAAGCAAGAGGCTTCCTAGAAGCGGTAGAGTGACTGCTGCAGCCTGGGATCCATAGCCTCACCCTGAGGCTTGTTGATAACCTCAACTTGTCAAAGCTATAACTTGTCACTCCCGCATTTCGAGTTAGAACCAAGATGTTTCATCAATACCTGTCAATCCACACCCAGCAAAGAAAGCAATACAGTGTCAAGCCAAGGATTTAATTTAACGAGCTGGCCATAAAACTGTCATGGGTTGTTTTTCCTTAGCCTCCCTTCTTTCACCACTTCTCAAGCCAAATCCAACCAGATACACAGGGTTCAACAGAATCGTTCTGAGCTGAAAGAAATCCCCACAGACTTCTACCCATCTGTATAACCTACTAGAGAACTGGCTGGCCAATAGGGCTCCAGCTTGTTTGACTGTTAAGAGATTAAACTAAATAGTGCCTAGAGCTAACATTCTATAATTCTCTCTCTCTTTTTTTCCCTTTGGGTAACTAGTAGCTTGAAGAACCCTGAGTAAAGCTGAATTTTCAACTTTCGCCTCAAGGAAATTTGAATTCACTATTTTTGAAATAAAATCTAGACTGTACAAAAAAGTTGAAGGTATCTATTTTAGCTTTATTTCTTAAGGTGGTATTTAAAGAAGGAAACTAGAAATGGCTGCTATTTAAAGAAGTGGTCATACAGAAAAAAAGAATAAAAGTTATAACTGAAAAGGAAAACCATTCTCAATGAAATAAGGCCACATATGAGTGTATCTTCTTTTTAATGTAGGTATAAATATAATGCCTGTGTCCCTATATTAGAAATGGGCTTACAAAGAAGAGGCCCCTGTAAGGGAACTGCTTTCTTTCTCTTTTTCCTTTCTTTACTTTCTCATATATATTTTTTTAGTACAGTTGATTAACAATGTTGTATTAGCTTTAGGTGTATAGCAAAATTATTCCATTATACATATACATGTATCTGTCCTTTTTCAAATTCTTTTCCCATTCAGGTTATTAGAGAATATTGAGCAGAGTTCCTTGTGCTATATGGTAGGTCCTTGTCAGTTACCTAGTGTAAATATAAGTCAATATAATGTCAATATAACAGTCAATATAATGTCAATTCCAAACTCCCAATCTATCCCAATCCATCTAGAGGGGTAGTATACAAGAAACTTGGTTTTATAAAAAGGGTCTAACGTGGAGATAGAATGGGTTTAAAGAGTGGAATCTGTCACCAAGTTGAGTAACTTAACTTTTAAGTTGCAAAGGACAGTGAAGTTCAGCTATGTCGTACAGAAGCAATTGAATGCCTTCCCCATGAAAGGATCTACTCTTCAGTTGCAGTGGGATTAAACTAGTTATTTCAAAGTTTCTTCAACTTTCCTTTTCCAGTGATTCCTGGAACTTTCAAAGACTTACCCAAATGAAACACATGCCCAGTTCGAAGGCAAATCTACCACAGAAAAAGCCCTTTCACACCCAGGTCTATCTCACCTCAGACAGTTTATCCAAGATTCTGGCTTTTCAGATTTCTGAGCTCAAATTTTCATTTCAACTACTCCACCTCCTAGAAATACCTAATGGACTGGCAATGAGTAAAAGAAATATTTCATAACTAGTATTTGTATTTTGGTTAGAAAAATTCACAGCTTATTTTAATTCCCAACTATAGAGCAGTTGGGACTAGAATTTTTTTTTTTTAATCTAGCTTTTCCCTAAACTTCCTGCAAATAATTAAAAATGTATCCCCAGTTGGGACTACAGATAATTAACAGTTCTTCACAAAATACATCTGTAAAGATTCAGTATAAAATACATTTTATTTCCCATTTTGCTTGGTGGTGGTGGTTTGGTCGCTAAGTCGTGTCCGACTCTTGCAACCTCATGGACTGTAGCCTGCCAGGCTCCTCTGTCCATGGTATTCTCCAGGCAAGAATATTGGAGTGGGTTGCCCTTTCCTTCTCCAGAGGATCTTTCCAACCCAGGAACTGAACCTGGGTCTCCTGTATTGCAGGCAGATTCTTCACCAACTCAACTGCTAGGGAAGCCCTCCCATTTTGCTTGTGATCCTAAATTATTCGATGCCTTTGCTTAGGCTAATCTTGACCTAATTCTCATAAAAATAAGCACAATGGTGTTAAGAGTTCACAACCTTTGGGCATCACGGTTGCATTCTTGGAGCTAACACTGCTCTGTGTGATGACACAGGAATATCAAGAATCCCAAAGTTCTAGAAAGAAGCCACCAGAGTGAGTTCAGCCCCACATAACTCCCATTAATAAAGCTGTTGACATCTTATAATTTTGAATTAAGAATCTCCCTCTGTATCACGTTGAAATATTCTTTGAAGCTGTCATTTATTATATGCTTACCATTCAGCAGGAATCAGTTAAATGCTTGTTTAGTGACGAAGGATCCCTTTACCCCATTCAAACTTGGTCTTGTACTTCTGAGACCCAGAACACACACAGAAAAAGAAAGCAAAGTCAGTTAACGGAGGTAGACTGTTATCAACTACTGATCGTCCCTCAAACAACCCTTATAGTGCTAATGATTCCATAAAGTTTCAAAAAAATCAGTATTAGAGATGGGCTTCCCAGGTGGTATTAATGGTAAAGAACCCATCTGCCAATGCAGAAGATGTAAGACTCAGGTCCGACCCCTGGGTTGGGAAGATCCCCTGGAGGAGGGCATGGCAACGCATTCTAGCACTCTTGCCTGGAGAATCCCACGGACAGAGCAGCCTGGCGGACAGAGGACCCTCTACTGTCTATAGGATAGGGTCTAAAGAGTTGAACACGACTGAGCACGCACACACACATGCATGAAAACCCAAGAATCTATATTTAAATGGAAGTCTTTCAATGGCAGTTGGTCAAGGAATAAGTTGAAATAAGGAAAAAGTGCTAGATGAACAGTTAGAAGACCTAGGTCATTTACTACCTGCAGTTTCAGCTTCCTCTGTATTATGGGGTGACCTACCTTATCTACCTGACAAATTTGCTTTAAACTTCTACATGAGGCAACGGGCATAAAATTCTTTGTAAACAATAAAGGACCTTACAAAATATTTGAATAATTCACTTCCTGTGTACAGAAAATGGAATAAATTTTTAAAATAAATTTTTATTAAAGATTTTCAAAAGAACTGCAAAAGATGCCTCATAAAATTTTGTACCCTTCTTGTTGGAAACATAAGAGAAGAGGGTAGTGAAGGAGCAGCTGCCCAAGAAATCAAATAGAGCTCAAAATGTGGCTTCAGGGAGCACCCTGAAAATACCTGAATCTTTCTAAGAAAGTTTGGAGAAAAGAGATTAGTTTTCCACGAGACCTAATTTTAATTTAATTACCGATTTCTAAAACTACAAAACAGTAAAATATTCATGCAAGCAGAACTATTTATTGGTCACCCCAGGGCACTTGTCCTTAGACTGGCCCCTTCTCACATTTACAATGTTGTTGGACACCTGTGAAATTCTGAAGGCAAAAGAAAACATCTGCTCACACCCCTAAATCATGCTTCTGGGTCCTATGAGCCAATGTTATTATTAACTTGTTAATAATTATTATAATATTATCGCAGCAGGATTTAGCTTAGATCACGTATAGATGCCAGTGGTAAACTGGATAGAGGAAGCCTTATTGTAATTGAGATTATACTTACTCGTTTATGATTTATTGCTAATCTAATGAAGGGCCCCTAAATGTCTAAGTGCCCCCAAGCCCAGAATTATGGAAACAGGCCAACATAATTAAACACAAGCCCCAGTCAGAAACAGAAATAAAATTTCAAGATGAAATCTGGAGATATGTGAATTTCTCTAAGAAAACTTGAGGGAAAGCAATCCCTTGCTCTTTACAAGGCTCCGTTAAAATGAAATCACTTGCTTTCAAAGTTGTAAGTTCACAAAATAGCCACGCAAGCATCTTCTCTAAGTCACAGAGAGAAATAGAAGTGAATAATTTTTTCTGCATTGGATCAGTTTTTCCTCCTGCCTATCTCTCTGTCCCTCCATTCTCCCTTCTTTCTCCTTTTCTGAAAAGCAATAAGTTTATTCTGTAAAGAAATAGGATGTTTCCTATAGCCTCGGCAATTCATTATATTCTTTATCTTTGTGTCCCAATCCTGCACCCGCCCCTCTCTCTTAACATTAGTGATGTGGGGAGGGTTTCATTTGGTTAGGTCAAAGGTGAGAGTCCCAGGACAATATTGTCCTTTTAATAGTCTTTGGTATGACAGCAAACATAGACCCAGAGGCTACATATCTATCTTATCCACACATACCATCAGCAGCAATAGGCATTCTACCGTGGTCAGAGGCAGCTTATTTTTACAAGTATTCTGCCCTCCAGCCACTCTTGTATCCTGATGAACCAGCCTGCTTTTCACTGCTCATCCATCCCATCTTCCTGTTTCACGTTTTACTGTTTGTAAATAGAAATCAGTTAAATCGTACATTTTATAACAGCTACATCAATCTTTCTGATGCTCTAGTAATATTAAGTTATTGCTATGTGGTATTCAGAGACCCTGATGCTGGGAAGGATTGAAGGTAAGAAGACAAGAGGGTGGCAGAGGATGAGATGATTAGATCACCGACTCAACCTCAATGGAGGTTGCTCAATAGAGCAACCTCCGGGAGGTAAGTGCAGGACAGGGAAGCCTGGTGTGCTACAGTCCTTGGGGTCTCAAAGTGTTGGACATGACTTAGCGACTGAACAACAACAAATCCAAACTAGAGGCTATAATATAGAACAATGGGCTCTCCCCCCACCTCTGTTTCTAACATATACACACACATACACACATGCATGCTAAGTCACTTCAGTCATGTCCAACTCTTTGCAACCCTGGAGACTACAGCCCACCAGGCTCCTCTGTCCATGGGATTCTCCAGGCAAGAATACTAGAGTGGGTTGCCATTTCCTTCTCCAGGGAATCTTCCTGACCCAGGGATCGAACCTACATCTCTTAAGTCTCCTGTGAGAAGACAGCTCCTTCATAATTACTTAGAATATTCAACTTAGTTCTGGTAACTGTGAAATCTCGTCAAGCTAATCAATCTGTTTCTCTCATTCTAAAAAGGCAATAATGATAATTATAGGATATAGTGGGGATTAACTACAATAATACATNTACATCTCTTAAGTCTCCTGTGAGAAGACAGCTCCTTCATAATTACTTAGAATATTCAACTTAGTTCTGGTAACTGTGAAATCTCGTCAAGCTAATCAATCTGTTTCTCTCATTCTAAAAAGGCAATAATGATAATTATAGGATATAGTGGGGATTAACTACAATAATACATCAAGAATGTTTTATCATAACCACTAGCACAAAGAAGGAAAAGGCAATGGCGACCCAACTCCAGTATTCTTGCCTGGAAAATCCCATGGACGGAGGAGCCTGGTAGGCCACAGTCTATGGGGGTCACAGAAAGTCGGACACGACTGAGAGACTTCACTTTCACTTTTCCCTTTCATCCATTGGAGAAGGAAATGGCAACCCCCTCCAGGGTTCTTGCCTGGAGAATCCCAGGGAGAGGGGAGCCTCGTGGGCTGCCATCCCTGGGGTTGCACGGAGTCAGACATGACTGAAGTGACTTAGCAGCAACGGCAGCACAAAGAAAGTGCTCAGTGATTATTAAGTTTTTTATTTTTTAGCCGTGCTGAACAGCTTGTAGGATCTTAGTTCCCTGACCAGGGACTGAACTGGTGTCCCGTGCAGTGGAAGTACAGAGCCCTAACCTCTAGTCCACCAGGGGAGCCCCAAATGTTAACTGTTTTTAATGCTGTGAGGACAAGGGGGAGTCTGTACAAGGAGTCAAGTCGAGTACCCAGCCTAAGTAAACAAGCGAAACAATCTGGGCCCTCTATATGCCAACCCTTCCTTCCTCTTTGCCTATTTCAAGATTAAGAGAGATGCGTGAACAAGATCACTAAACAGTAATGTTTGTAATCAGCATGAACAAAGAACGTCTGCAGAATTTTTGGCTGCAGAAACATTTAATAGGGACTTTTTAACACAAAAGAGGATTCAGATATATCCTGCTGCTCTTCTGGATAATCTAGAATTATTCCCCACGTTGGAAATAGCATGATCACTGGGTAGGTTAAAATTTATGGTCAGTCATGCGACATTTTTAACAGGCATGAGGAAACAGAGTCTAATACGGAAATAACTAAAGCTTAGCAGTAGTTGAAGTCACTTACTCCTTTCTTTATCTCATTAGGATGAAAAGCTATCTTTTCGCTTGACAAACACGCATGACAACGACAAATGCCCTGTGTATCTTCCATTAAAGGAAAGAAAATACACAGTACAACTTCATTATGGTGATAATCTCTTTTATAATCATTTTTATGATGAAGTGTCTCAGATATATACTTTTAAAAATATAAAGAATATAATAAGCCCCTGCATATACACTACACAGCTTAAGTAATAAAACATTACAAAGGTAACTGAAGCCCTAAAGATCTCGTTTCTCAGTTCCCCTTTCCCCTGGACACCAACGTACTCACCATACTGAATTTGGCATTATTTATTCATGTGGGATGTATTCTCAGGGTTACTTTCTCAGACCAAGATAAAAGGGCTGTGCTTTTATCAGCCTTCAGAGTTAGTTAATCTCCTTGTGCCTCTGAGTTGAATTTACGATGTGGCAAATGTCTAGTAGTATCAAAATCAGGTACTACTTTTTAAATTAAATCAAAAGAGGGAAAATATGTCATTTTAAGGCCACTCCAATGGTGAAAAGTCAATGATATTTATAAAAAACTTTGTAGATGTGGAAAGAATTCAAGATTTGAGTTTCAGCAATGTGGCAGACTATACATTAAAAACCTTCCTGCTAGATCAACTGGAAATGCTGGAAAAATTTGCATAAACTTAAAAAAAATGCACAGCTAAGCTCATATATTATAAAAGAAAAATATCCAGGTGCCACAAATAATGAAGCTACTTCAAACTGGACTGGCAATGAGGTTACCCTGTGCTTGCCTCAAAGGGGAGTGGTGAGGAATAGTTGCAATCTAGGACTTTGGTTTTTAAGGGAAAGCAAAGGATAGATAACTTGGCTCCTGAAAATAGAGGATTGAAACCAAGATCCCCACAGAAAACTGGAAGTTCTAAACATTCAGAGAAGAAATGCAAAAAAGCAAAATGGCTGTCTGGGGAGGCCTTACAAATAGCTGTGAAAAGAAGAGAAGCCAAAAGCAAAGGAGAAAAGGAAAGATATAAGCATCTGAATGCAGAGTTCCAAAGAATAGCAAGAAGAGATAAGAAAGCCTTCTTCAGTGATCAATGCAAAGAAATAGAAGAAAACAACAGAATGGGAAAGACTAGAGATCTCTTCAAGAAAATTAGAGATACCAAGGGAACTTTTCATGCAAAGATGGGCTCGATAAAGGACAGAAATGGTATGGACCTAACAGAAGCAGAAGATATTAAGAAGAGGTGGCAAGAATACACAGAGAAACTGTACAAAAAAGATCTTCATGACCTGGATAATCACGATGGTGCGATCACTCATCTAGAGCCAGACATCCTGGAATGGGAAGTCAAATGGGCCTTACAAAGCATCACTAGGAACAAAGCTAGTG